>JAQZBX010004393.1:0-44135 GCA_029593785.1 Cabassous unicinctus | reverse complement strand
CCAAAATCTTATACTTTTTAAGGTTAGAAAAATATTTCTTTGCTTTCATGTATGTCTCTTTTTCTGGTCTGTGGAATCTCATAGTAATTGACTTCACTACATGGAAATTTGTAATAGTGTCAGAGCCTCACTTCTTTCTGCGTTTATAACCCACAGTCAAGTACCTATAATTAGACATGTAGTCTGTGCACTTGAAGACATGTGCAAACTGAGGCGGCTGAATAATACCTCCCAGTTTCCCTGGTTGATAATCACAGCCTTTACAACCTGGTTATATACTGGGTGCTTGGCATTTCTAGCTGTTAAGTTTGGAGTCTTTTAGAGGTGTAGTAGAATTAAAAGTTCTTTATTTTCCCCTTGGTGTCAAGTGCATCACTACATTCTCAACAGTTAATTATCATTGCGTCCCAAAATATTCCTCATTTAGAAAAATATTGAAATTACCCTTTTCCACTGAAGAAACAAACTCTGATATGCAAGGAAAGCACTGCAAAGTCATGTTCCATAGAGGACCCAGGAAACAGACAGTAGTTGAGAGCGTTTGAGGGGAACAGGCAGAACCCCAAAGCCTGTTAGAGGTGCCACACTGCTCTTACCTCTATTAGACTAAACTTGATAATAGATCTGTGCAGCAGCTGACAAGTACCTAGGCTGAAATTTGTTCCCTCGGGGGTTTTAGGCCCACCAACCCTCACCCTAGTTGACCGACGTGGAAAAGGGTGGGTTATGACCTTCCTTCCACACTCGCCCATGACCTGCTGTGCTGGACGTAGAGAGGCATCTCCACATCATCTTGCCACCAGAGTGTCACTTATTCTGGCCACTTAGATCATGGCACCCCGGATGAGGGAAGGATGAGGATATTACCAGCCATTCATACTTCAGGCAAAAGGTGTCTGAGACCAAGAACTCAGGGAAGAAGGTACAAGCTATTTGGTTTTTTGAACGTAAAGGGAGGTAAGGGGGAGAGACCTTCATTTGATCATTTATGAAAACATTTATTCAGCCAACAATTAAGCCCCATGTGTTGGGCACTCTGGGTTTGGTAGTGAACAAGGAGATGTGGTTGCTAGCCCTCGTGGACGTGATGTTCTACTGGGTAAGACAGAAAACAAGTAAACAAATACACAAATAGTGGTAAATTTATAAAGAAAATGAACAGGCTTTGGAGAACAGCTTTGGCTCTCATCTGAGGAAGAAATTAATTCCGACTTGAGAGAATTGCTGCCAGAGCCCCACCGCCTTAGTGTGACCCTGTATAAATTCTCCGGCTACCCTTTCCTCAGCCAACACACCACGCCTCACGGTTCCTCACAGGAGAAATGGCGTGTTTTTCTCTAGCGGACAATGTCAGTTACTCTGAAAATGGGATTTCCCATCCAACTTGGTTTAAAAAAATAAATAACAGAGCAATAGGATCTTGAGCGCATTAATTACCGTGTGTCGGGCACCCCCTGTTCTGTACTGGGCGGTGGTAAATTGGATGCCTCTCAGTTAACCAACAGTGAAAGTTGCTCTAGTGGATTAAGGAACTTAATATTATTTCTAGAGAAAATGAGTTGGAATCCAGGACTGTGATTTTATTGACATCTCCAGCCCCTACATCTCCTCATTGTAATCTGCATATACCTATGAATAGGACCGAAAAAAAAAAAAAATAACTGGCCTTAACCGGTCAGAGGGACCCTCAAGGCCAAGTTGTGTCCCAGATTGTCTAGCCCCCAGAGAGGAAGTACTTTATTCAAGCAGTCTTTCCTCTTCTGGCCTCTTTTCTCAGCACTGTCCTCAGAAGCAGTGTCTGTTTCTAGGTTGGGCTGTGCTGGTTGTTTTTACAGATAAGTTAAATAGAAATTATTCCTTCTTTCTAGGAATTCTTGTCCATGTAGTCTTTCAGCCCCGGTCAAGACTTGCTCCTGGCAAAATTTGACAAAGAGGTGGCATTTGTATTTGAGATTGCTCTCCTTTGCTTTTCCCCAGTTTAGTGCCCCTCCCCATCCTTTTGTCAGGGAGGAAAGTTATCTGATGGACTCAGTCTTGGTCTGGCTCCACTGAAAGCAGACCCTAAGGAAAGGACTTGGGTATAGACGGTTTATTTGGGAGGTGACACTTGACTGCAAAAGAGAAGGAGTGGAGAAATTGAGGCAGAGAAGGGGGGGAAAAAAGCCAAGAAAACCTGTGTTAATTGGGAGGGTTACCAGGATGGACTGCTGGGGCTTAATCCACAGGGGAACCCTCTAAGGAGCCACGTGGAACGTTCCTCAGAATTGCCCCACCAAGGGACTGGGGATTGAGGTGTGTGTGTGTGTGTGTGTGTATCCATCACCTGCTGTGGCTCTTTGAGTGAGGACACTTTGGCCCTGCCCTGCTTGTGGTCTGAGTAAGCTCCTGGGGAGACCAGAGAATTCCCTTAGGCAGAGAAGAGCGCGACAAGGACACTTGAGGTGAGAGCAGTCAGAGCCACAGGATCTGCGCACCGCAGCCTCTGGCGACCTCAGAGGTGGTCCAAGGGAATACGGGGTAGGGCTTCCAGAGCATACACTACTTGCTGTCCTTTCAGGGAATTTTCATTCATTCATTCAACTTGTGTTACCATCCACTGTGTACCAGGAACAGTTCTTTTGAGTTTAATGTTCAGGACGGTTAAAAGAAGAAGGGTGGAGAACAGAACCAAGGTACGGAGTGGGCTGGGAGGACAGGTGGTCCACTGCCCAGAAAGAGCATGTCCCTCAAAAGACCGGGGGATAGGTGCTCTGGGGATTGCTATGATGCTTAGGAGCCGTGGGCCGCGCAGGATGCCCCATCACTCCCCACAAGGCTCACCAGGGTCCCCAAATTTTCATTTGATGTGACCCCACCCCTCTCTTGCAGCCTAACCTCCTCCTGCCAGCCCTGTTCTGCTTCTGCGCATTCAGCCATCCACGCCCTGACACCCACCCTGGCAGCTCCGAGTTCGTTGCCCATTTCTCTTCTGCTCTCTTTTCTCCCCGACACACACACTATTCCATCTGATCCCTGTGTGCACTTGTCCTGCCAGCCTTCCTGCCCTTTTCACCCTCCTCACCCTAAAGTACAGTGCTCTCATCATCATTATTTCATTCCCCATCTATGCAGCTAATCTTATTAAAGGCCAATTTAAGCTGTACTAGAGTCTGGAGCTTGTATGACTTAAGCAACTGGGATCTCCTTATATTACTGATAATGAATGAGGTAATAAGTACGCAGAGTCTTAGTTAAAATACTCATCCACCATGTTTGATGTCACAGAGTCTAATCTCAAACTCAGTAGGCCTGTAAATTTAAAATATTGGGTCTCAGTAGCCAGAGGGTCATTCTCTCTTAGAGCCTTTGGACACTGTCCCGCACATCTGGGTCAGGCCCCATCTGTCGGTTTCATACCCCTCAGCCCGGAATTCCTATGTTTTCAACCCCAGTCATCTTACCTCTCCCTGGTGGAAGTGAAGCAGGGGCATGGGGAAGTCCGGAGGAAGGAGGCACCTGCTGCAGGCTACGGCCATGTGCTTGCCTGGACCACCACTCCCAGCCACCTGGAACCCAGGATGGAGAGCCAGAAGAGGTGCTGACCCTTCTAGCAGCTGTGTGTGCCAAACAACCATTTTGACCGCATGCCAGAGCACGAAAGCTTCCTTCACCCACGTGAATCAACCAGGTGGGAAGCAAGCAAGCCATCAACCTTTCTCAGACTGTGTTCACTGCGGAAGTTCAGGCTCTCTCTTCCCTGTTTTGGTTTCTTTGCCCTCTCTGTCTTCTCCCGGGGTTTTTGATAGCAAAGGTTAATGTTATATTTAAACAATCCATTTAGCAAATTTTCTTTGTCTTGGGATTTCCTTTCCTTTCGTTTTGGCAATAGTAGCTCTTCTGCTCTCCAGAGAGAGATCCCCTGTGAAGCACGTCGGAGGTGTTTTCACTTTCCCTCATCTACAGTTATTTTAATGCTGTTTTCAAGGGCTAACAAATGGTAAATAAGCTACAGCATGCCCATGGTTTACAGAAGCAGGAAGGAATATATCTGCTTCTCTCTGCAGGAAGAGAGAAGGCGGAGTGGAGAAGGAGGCACAGCTAATGGCCTTACCCCAAGGCCTTGCTCCCAAATGTCATGGGTGATTTGGAATCTAAGAATATTAATTGAGACAGTGAGAAAGGGGGCAAGTTCAAGTACCCAGTAGGGACATGCTGCGTTGAAACAGAGTGTGTGAGGGAATTTTACCTGGGGCAATATTGCTCTTATTTTCTGCCGCATTGTTTCTTGTGCTAAACATGTATGTATGTGGCAAGAGATGGGGACTGGGAAGGAGAGTTCATGGAAGGGAGGAGAGGAGGAGAAATAAACTTTGAAAATTCTAGTTGCCATGACAACGTAATGAGCTCCAAAAGTGGTATCTCTGAACCAGTTTTGCATTGGAAGGCAGCAGAGCCCAGAAGGGAAAGAATTAAAATAATAAAAATAATAAAACGGTGATCATGAAGCAAAGGGCACATCTGAAGAGGCTGTTAGCACTTTCTTGCCACTCTCCCAGGGCCTGGATTGTTGACGCTGCTTGTTCCCGGCTGACCTTGGCCGAGGCAGCAGGATTGCCATTGGGGCTGGAATGCTTTTCACAGCCTCCTGAGCCCTGGACAACGTGCAGCTAAGGGATTCTGACAAAAGAAACTGCATTGTGTGTGAAGCCCATTGTGCAGAGCCCTCTGAAAGCCAGGCCGTCTTCCTGTTCTGTTTCTCCTTCCTTTCCTCCCTCCCTCCCATCCCTTCCTACCTATCCACCCCTTTTTATAGCCCAGCTTTGCTCCTTTAAGTGAATTTCACTGTAACCCAAATGATGGTGTGTGCTGCATGTCTCTTAGCATCACAGTTTAGAACATGAAGTCCCCATTACTGGGCACTGATTATAATCATCAGGCTCTTCTCTCCAGTGAAGTGCCCCGGAGCTGTTTGTGATTTATACAAAAGGAGGAAGCATTTACAAGCGTAAAGTATGAAGACAGGGAAGGATTTGTAGGTAATATTTTGTTTGTCTACCATACTCAAATTGAAAAAGCACCCAAAGCTTCTTGTAGCTGTTTACTCTTTTTAAAAAAATGTATTTTCTCAAAGATGTCCCCTGGCATTTCCTTTGCTTGGTTCAAATATCATTCATTTTTTGCTCACTGGAATGGCTATGGACAAGGCAATACATAACCTTCCATCATATCTCAGTGTTTATCTAAGAGCGTTTTGAACCAATCCGTGGAATTAACACACTTGTTCTTAGCGTTGGTTGAATCTGGGGATCCTGCTGCCACCTTGTGCTTGCTTGATATTCGTATACACTAACTGTCTATTCCTGCATGCCGTCATCTGTCTACCACCAAGCAGGGTACCTGGCAGACCATAATTATTTAATAAATGTTGCCGAATGAATCGGGCCCTCCCTTTTACGTGTACTCTGGCTAGGCTCCAGCGGATGGCTGTGTGGCACTAAGCCATGTCAACGTCAGTGCCCGAAGGAGGACAGCAACTGTCCCTGAAACACGGCAGTCATCAAGTTCTTTGAATGAGCAAAGACTAAATCTACTAATTTTCTGGCTCCTTCTTTACCAGTTAAACTGTTCTTGTTTGCATAATGCTCCCTATATTTTAGAACCATTTCTCCATTTCCCTGGCTTCAGTGTGGAGGAAGACCTCTCTCACCACCCTCACTCGTTCCTCCTGACTCGTAATTCGTGAGCTCAGAAGAACAGGGCAAGTTCCCTCAGCCTTTCTCTGTGTTAGAACTGGTCGCCCTCCAGATGCATCTGTCCTCTCCTCCGTTCCGCTGTCTGTGTACAAGGATAGCCCCACAGGGCAGGCCTGGGCTCGTGTGGCTGTGCCTGCGACTGTGTGTTCCAAATGTGGGGGCAAACATTACTGAGGCCATTAATCCATAGATCTAAAGCCACAACTCCCATTGGTTTTGTCAGAAATAATGCTGATATTTGGTCTTCGCTTATCTGGCTCCTGTATCTCTCAGTTGGTTCCATGATCAGGAGGAGAACAAAAGGCCAATTATATATTGATCCCTATAGTACCACTTTGCTTGATTAGAAAGTCTTTTATTTTTTTTACCTTTAAACATGTAATTTGAAATGATGCAATACAATCTCATATGTGATTTTTCTCACATCCAAGGAATCCGGATTTGCCAGTGCCACACAACTTAGATGTTTTTATTGAGGGTCAATTGGGAAAAGAGTTGTCACACCTTAGAAAATATCTTTATAACATACTTTGCTGGCATACGACCTCTGGGGACTTTGAAAGAAGTCTGAGAACTGCTTTCTTTCTCTTATGTCTTCCCCAGGAAGCTAAAATTGACCAGCCACATTATTTCATATCAGTGGTCACTGCAATAGGCCCTCTGTGGCTGGAGAAACCACTGAGGCTTCCACCCTAGGAGGCAGCTCTGTGAAAGAGGTGGGATTTGAACTGGACTTTAAAGGATGACTCGACTTGAAATAAGCTGAGGGGGTGGGGTGTGGGGCTGGATGGGGTGAGGGGAGAGGAGGCAGTGGGAACAGGGTGGGCATCAGCTTTGAGGCAGGTCCTCATTTATTACTGGGTAGAGAGGACATTGCATCTGACAGTGGTGGAAACAAGGTTGGCTTAGTTGGGTCTGACTAGATTACGGAGGGACTCACATCAAATTATCCTGCAGGTGATAGAGAGTTACTGTGGCTGCTGGCTCGAGGAAGCAGGCTGACCATGCCAGGAATGGTATTTTAGGAAGATTTAACTTGCAGACCTGTGCTGTGGACAAGGACACCTGCTTGTCTAGGTCCTCCCCAACTCTAATCTTCTAGGAGCTCTGAGCTGCCCCGGCGTGATGACCATGGCTGAGGCCCTCTGCCGCCACTCGGTGCCGCAGGCAGACATCCTAGCACAGGAGTTAGGTTAGACTGCTTCCAAAAGAAGAAGGGGGGAGCATTTATTCCTCCCAGAGCACAGCACTGAGGTTGGACGTTGTGATGCACATTCTTCAAAACAATGGGTTTTGTTTGTTTAGGATAAATGCAAAAACTGAAACAATAAGGTCACCATTCACCCATCTAACCCACCACTATCTAGGAGCAGTAGCCAAGGGCCGAATGTAATATTAATGATGGCAGTAATAGCAGCTAGTCTCTATAAAGCGTTTACTGTGTGTCAGGCCTTTCCTTACTGTGTTTCACTGCGTCTCTAACATGTATGTCTCTAACAGTTTATCTTTAACAAGGGCATGCTGGACAGGGATTAGGATTTTATGGCAAGGTATAAATATGAACAAAAAAGGCAACCCCTGACGTGAAAGCTTTGGAAGGGCCTCTTCCCCAAAATGGGAGGCATGTGGTTTTGAAATTAGAGGGCTCAAGCTTGAATCCTAACTCTTCATTTAACCCGTTGTATGGCCATGAACAAATGTCCTAGCCTCTAGGTTTTCCAGTCTGTAAAATGGGGATCATAATATTTCATAGAGTTTTTTATTGATTAAGTGAGATGATGGATGCAAAGAACTTAACAAAATGCCTGGCATGTAATAGATGTTCAATAACTTACAGCTGTTATTATTTTTGGCCTCCTGTGAAAAATAAATTTTCTATTATCCATTTTATCTTTTAGGTGAGGATTTATAGGAGCTTCTAAATAACTGCAAATATAATATTTGGTGAAAGTTACACATTTCCTCTGTCTTGCTCCTTTACCACCGTTTCATGATTCATTTATTAGAACCTAAGAATGACAGAGCCCCAGGAGAGGGGAACCCAGGCAGGCAGAATCATGTTAGTAACTAGGGAGTGCAGTTGTAAAAGATGAAGGAATCTGGAAGAAGCAGGGAAAAGAGGAAGTTAATAAAATGTATTGAATAACCACAATATACCAGGAATTTAAAAAATATATATTATCCATTTAATCCTCACAATATCCCAGTAAGAAGGCTATATTCTTCCCAACTTAAAGATGGGAAAATAAGGACTTGGGGAGTGTGTGTAATTTGCCTGTGTATTTCCAGCATGTCAGTGGGGAACCGGGATTTGAATTTAGGGCCCTCTAAACCCAGAGCCCATCTGCTTAGTACTATGCTCTGCTACTGCTCAGAGTAGCAGTTCCTAATGGAGGAAGGCAGCCTCAGAGGGTCAAGAGTCCTGGGGGCAGCCTGTGGTAGAATGAGGACATAATGCCTAATATTTAAGACAAGGAAACTTGGGGGTGGGGCGGGGGTTACTTTCATAAACTACTTCCAGCCTCTTAGGACTGACTTGGTCTCAAGGACATAGAGAGAGCGAGCCTTCGTCTACACTCGCAGGCAGGTTACCCATCAGGACACAGCTGCAGTGGTTGGGGTTCTGAGAAGGGCGTGGTGATGCCGTGCTGCTCAGCACCCTTCCCCTGTCAGTGGCGGGCACAAAGCAGGCCTGACTGGGCAGCGGCCCGGGGAGCTTGGGACAGGCAGCCACCTGGTACTTGCCCTGGCAGTGCATAGAATCTATAAACAAACCCATGTCCAGAAGGGGACCAAAATCAGAGTGAGGGCCATTGTGCCAAGTCTGTCTCACCAATCTAACGAGCTGGACAGAGAGCAGGAGTCAGGTACAGGCTGGAGGAGCCAGTGAGTAGGAGAAAGATGGTGAGTGAGGGGAATCAAAATGGGCGCTTTGAAGATGGCCCTGGACGTGTAGTCCCTGGGCAGAGGATGAGCTTTTAATGCGGTTCCTGTGCCCTTTTTGTGATGGTGGGATGGGCACTTTACGAGGACCCAGGTCTGATGTGATACGGTGTGTGAACCTCCAACCACTGGGGTGATAATTGTGATTTGGGCTGAGAGCATAAGCCAAGGATATGACATACAAATGGGTCCGAATAAGTGAAAACTGCCCTGGTGAGAAGTGTGTAGGCTGCAAACCAACAGGACTAAGGAGAGTCAAAGAACTGTGTGTTCCGCCAGCGCATTTTCTCCAATTCATACGCTAACTAGTCACAGTGCACCCTGCTTCTCAGGCTCCCTGTCTCCAAGAACCAAAACAAAGAAAAATCTCCTAAAAGTGGTTTTTACATTTTGCCAGACATAGGTCCATCCACTGAACGGCAAGCTTCACCACACCCCTGTACCTTTTCTCTGTTATCATCAATGAATCCATGTTGCCAAATCAATGTTCTCCTTCAGTCATTATGCTCTTTCATCTCCTTGAAGCTTTCAAAAATGTTGACAACTTCATTGAGACCTTTCCTCTTCCCCTAGTTCTCTCTTTTCTTCCTACATTTCTGATCACTCCCTCTCAGTATTAGTCAGAAAGTATTAGGATATGTTGCTGAGACAAGCAGCTCCACAAACTCAGTAGCTTAAAACAACAGTTTATTTTTTGCTGCAGCTCCAAGGTCTAAGATGCCTGAGACTCAGGTGGACAGAGACTCCGTTATTTTATAATGCCACTATCTCAGCAGGTGTTTCCACAGTCATCCTAGCAGAAGAGAGGGGTTGCAGAGTCCCTGGCAGTTAAACGCTTTAGAACATAAGTGCTACATAATAATTCGACTCATGTTTCATTAGTCAAAATAGTCACATGGCCATCTAACATCAAAGGGGAAGAAGAGCAAGCCTTGTGTACTAGGAAGTATGAGGAGAACTGGAGATGGTGAACATTAGTAATGTCAACCTCACTCTCTTGATTTCTTTTTCTCTAGGCTCCTGTGAAACATTGGTTCCCCATAGAGTCATAGGTCTCCCCATAGAGAGCCATTCTGAGCCTTGTTGCCTTGCCCTTCTTGTTGGGGTCTCGTTTACTTCTACAGCTATCAAATTTCTATGTACTGATGGGCCTTGGGCCACATCCCCAACCTCTGCCTCACTCTTCTACTGCAAAGCCATATCATCGACTGCCAGACAGATCCAAATGAATTACTTCAAGCTTACCATTCCGCAAACCAAACTAATTTCTCAAACTAAAACCCCACCTCCTCTTATTTTTTGGTACTCTCTACAAACATACCCACTTTAGTCAACTTGGGGGCCTTTAGAATTCTTGGTACTTCCTTAGCTGACCAATAAACTCCTTCTTATTCTGTAAAATGTCTGTTGATCCATCCATCCTCCTTTCCATTTCAATGCCCTTAGTCATGTCAGGCCCAGGTTCCTGCATAGCCTTCCAAATGGTGCCCCCTCCTCGTCTTTAGTCTTTTGCACAGAGATAGCGATTTTCCTAAAAAGGATCTCATCACGTTGCTCCCTTCTGTAAAAAACCTTTGAGAACTTCCTACTACCCACAGAATAAAGTATGTCACATAAAGTCCTGGGGGAATGGGGTTGTACTTGAACAGAGCCAGACAAGGATTTTAATCCTGGTCTACCACCTACTAGCTGTGAGTAAGTAATTTAACCTCATTGACTCTCAATTTTCTAATCTATAAAAAGAAGATAATAACACCTGCCTCACAGGATTGCTTTATTTTTTGCTCCTGTGACATGCCCATCATCCGGTCGGCTGGGGGCTCTGTACTGAGTTATTGTTGTACTTTATCAGAAACCTAGGCCGATGGAGCACCACTATCTAACCTCATCAACCCCTACTCTCCTCCTTGCCTTCTCTGCTTCAGCCACTCTCACTGTGGCAGAGGGGAAAGAGATATGTGAAGGCTTTTGCATGGGCAAGTAAGTATTTCGTCCCAAACATATTGGCCAGAACTGGTTGTCTCTGGCCCCATTCACCCTCAGGGGCCAAAGAGGCAGAGAGTCAGAATTATCACGTGAGTGGCATTAATGACTTCACCCATCTGCTGCAGCTCTTCCCTCCCAACCTTGCCCTGGGGATAGCCTCCTCTCTTGATCCACCTCTGATCTGGGACTCCATGTGACCATCGGTTCAGTCAACCTCCTCAGGCTCTTCTTCAGGAGAGGATGGGGCATGCAAGAGTTTTAATATGCCAGGACCCCCAAAGATGCTTTAGCTAGAAGGAATGCAAACTATGCACAATATCTTTTAGTGAGTGCTTCTCATCACAGATGAAGCTGAAGGACCAGGAGATGTAAGACATCCCCACCTCGCTGCTCCCTGGCATGTCAGACTCAGCATGTCCAACCCTGAACTCTCATTATCCCGTTCAGTAAATTCCACCATCTAGTCTATATTTTCACAGTGCCTGATGTCACCATTTATTCTCTTCTTATTTTCAAAACCCAATGTCCTCTTCCCTGGATACCTTCTCTAACTCCTCCCACAAGATTGGGGCCTCACTCCTCTCTCTGCTTTATCCAATCCCCATTTATAGCATACACCATTTTTTAGTGGCTTGCTCATCTCTCTCCTCGGAAGACTGGATTTCCTTGAGTACAAGAATGGCATCTTCTGTGTCTTTGTATTTTCCACTCTAACAAGTGGTGCTTTATCCAGTGGCACTGGATACAATTCTGTGACTGCATGATTGGGAGCAAAAATTCCCACAGCCACACAGACAGGCACAGGTAGAATTGGTACCAAAACCTACGACTCCTGATTCTTATTTCCAATCACTTGCTACTGAATTTTATTTAACTTGAAAGTTTGCAGTCTCTTATTGAATTCTTATGCTCAAGCTTAATATTCAGCTTATAATTTTTTAGTCTCTTATAGGATTGTGTTCCATGCTCTTATTTAAGAGAATCAGACTTGTTTTAACCTATTCCTCATTAGGTTTGCCAACTTGCATTTTTTGTTTCTTGTTTGGTTATAATACCACATCCATTCAAAATCGCTGTTCTCCCTAAACAAAAAGTTTTTCTAATTTTTAATTTTTTCCTTTTTAGTGTCACACTCAAGAAAATGAACAGGTTAATTCTAGTTTGCAGTTTGACAGCCTTTGATTTAAAGTGGTCTACATGGCTTTGAGGACTTTACTGTATTGCAAAAACTGTATTACTCTTGAAATACTCTGTGTCAAAGTGTTTTGTAAACTGTAAAGTGGTATAAAACTTACAGGTATTATATATAATATCCAGTGTGGTGTCTGGTACATAGTAGATGATTAACAAGAATTTGATGAACAAATGAAGTTTATTTTGTTTTGTTTCTCAGGACACATGCTTGTAAAGAAAATGTTTCTCTGCCTATCTAGGTAGCATGAAGTCCAGTTTTAAATTTTCAAGTTTTTTTTATATCTTTTATTTCATGTTGTCCTCACAAGTGGTTTTGCTGGCACAGATTATACCCCACAGTCAGACGAGCTGTGTACTGAAGGCCTTGTACAGGTCTCAAGGGGAACCTGCTGGGCACTGTGGATAATTAATATGTTCTCTATCCCTTACTAATAGCAAGTTCATTGTACCATCTTCCCTCTTGGAAGTCACTCCCCGTACCCCAACCGGCTCAGACTTTCTTGGGATGCCTTCTTTTTATTTCTGGAATGGTCCAGACCCTTCTCCTAATGCTCCAAATTGTCATCTTTGGGCAGGCATTTCCAATTGGGAAAACTATATCAGCAATCCCCTCTCTAACAGATATTCTCAGTCTTGGTCTCACGTATTGAATAAACATTTATAAAGTCCCTGCTATGAACCAGGTGCTATGTGAGGGTCTGTGGGAAAAACATGAATAAACCTACTTTTAAGGGACCCTCTCAAACTTTGTCTAGCAGCTTTTTGGAATAATTCCCCTATGCCCTGTAGTTTTACCACCCATGGTTCCCCAAAGCATGCTCATTAGTACCCCAGTTGTTTTGCATCTTATATAGCATGCCCCTTTCCTTACTATTCTTCATCCACTGCATCCTAGCTCTCTAAATTTCACTTCCTGGGAGCAATAGGATGTGACGTTCCTTGGGCTTCATTTGAGTTGTAACCATAGGGTGCTCGGGCTAGAAAGGCCCTTCAAGAACATTTTACAGTTGAGGGAAAGGCCCCCAGGTGGTCACAACCAAGTGCCGGAAGTAAGACTGGCATCCCAGCCTCCTGACTCCTAGTGGGGGTTCTTTGTCTATCTGCCCTTGTCAGATGAACCTTTTGACGTTTGATTTCCATCCTTGCGATCTCCTCCCAATTTGGTGCTGAGATCATAGTTCCATACCTCATTAGATCCCATCACAGAGCCTTGGAAGCCAGAAGGAACCCAGGTTTCCAAGTGATAGCTTCATGCCTGTGAGTGTTGACCTTTTAGGCTGACATACCATGGTAGGTATCAAGATAATAATGTTCTTTTCACCCTTATCGAAATCCAAATAGTGCATCTTGGATTGCAGACAGTAGGAATTATTAGGCCCTCTTCATCCAGTGAGGGCATGTTCAGAGGGCAGTCCAAGGTGTGGATGCCAGTGGGACTTTCACGTGGGATTTCCCCTGTATGCAGGTGTTTGGGAAGCAGGCTCCTGGGCAAGGAGCAAAGAGAGTCCTGGAAGGGCTCTCTAGTGCACTCAAATAGAGATGGAGAACCTTGGTGACTTGTGAGGTTAATTTTTATTATTATGCCTATTGGTACTATAAGTATGTCTTTAGATGTCTCCTTGGCAAGAGAAATGCGATTAGTCTGCTTGGGAGCAGGAGGCTGAGGGGGATGTTCATCAAGCTCCCCTTAATTCACAGATTTCAAGACAAGTGCATGGTATGAGTGCAGAAGGGCTCCCACTGATGCGAGGAGTGTACCAGCCGACCTCCAGTAGCCAGAGGAGTCGGTAGGTGCCTTGGCAGAGGGAACGGATGCCATTCTCCCACCAACCTTCACAGTCTGCTAGTGGGATTTTCCTGTAGTCTGCCCTGCCCTTTACTGTTCCTTTAATGAACTCTGGTGTCTGTGACTCTTCAAAGCAAGCTTCATCCCCTCACTGGGAGGTGGGGCCTCGCTGCTGATCTGAATGACCTGGGATGGGGGAGTGCTCGTCACCTTGTTCCTTCTGGCCTGTCTTGCCCACCCCTCAGTTGGCTAGAGCTTGGGCCTTTGAAAGGACGGTTATGTGCACAGCTCAGGAGGAAGGTGTGCCAAAGGCTGCCCGCTGGGTCTGAGAGCCCCAGAGGTTCACCTCTACACCTTATGAGAGTCAAAATACAGATGGTTTTTTGCTGCTTTTATGACTTTTTGAAAAGAAGGGGTATGTGGGGCATTTGTAAAAGGATGCAGCTGACAGACACAGTTCCTTGAATGGAAGAAAAGCCATTTCCTGTTTGTATTTTTAGGGTTTTTATATTCATCTACCATAGTATGTCATTTATTAACATTTTCAGAACACCTCCATATGTATTTTATTCCTTTATCCCCACCGGAACTCCAAGAGGCATCAGTATCCCCATTTTGTAAAGTAAGAAACTGAGGCTGATCCATGACTTACACGTAACTAGAGTTACGTCAGGCCTTGAAATTAGTTCTTCTCCTCCAACTCCAGCACATTCTTTTTTTTTTTTCCTTTGGTTTTCTTTTTAATTACCAGGGGTTCTTAACCTTTTTGGTTCCATGAACCCCTTTGCCAGTCAGGGGGAAACCACAGACCCCTTCTCAGAATGTAGCGGCAGATAGTTTTATAACACAGCCATACCAACACGTCCCCACAAGAATAACGTTTTTTTGAATTTTCAATTCAAGCTCACAGACCCCCTGAAATCTTCCCACAGACCCCCCCAGGGTGACCCTTGGTTAAGAAGCCCTGAATTAGAGAAATTGTAGGTTTATAGAAAAACCATGCAGAAAATAGAGTCTCCATATACCACCCTCCCCCCCCACACATACATTTTCCCTATTAACACTTTGCATTAGTGTGGTACCTCTGTTACAATTGACGAAACAATATTATAATTATACTATTAACAATAGTCCAGAGTTCACATTAGGGTTCACCGTTTGTGTTGTACAATCCTCTAGTTATGTTTTTTGTTTTTGTTTTTTAATTCTAGTAACATATATACAACCTAAAATTTCCCCTTTTAACTACATTCAAATATATAATTGAGTGGTGGTAATTCTGTTCACAATGTTGTGCTGCTATCACCAGCCATCCATTACCAAAACCTTTTCAGTACCCCACACAGAAACTCTGTATTAATTAAGAATTAACTCCCTATTCCCTGCCCCACCCCAGTCCCTGGTACTCTGTATTTTAGTTCCTGACTCTGTGAATTTATTTATTCTAATTATTTCATATCAGTGAGAACATACAATATTTGTCCCAGTACATTTTTCATTATTCAGCCTAGCTCCCTCATAACCATAAATGCAGTATGCTTTCGTGACTCATTGTTCATTGACTTAAAAAAAACTTTCGTTTGAAATACTTCACATACTCAAAAGAAAAAAATATATATTATTTTATATATGCTTTGCACTGTATATAAGGTATAAGAAAAATAAAATGACTATCTGGGTATTCACAAAGAAGCTTTAGAAATAGAGTATTACCTATACAGGAAAGCCAGTGATACTTCCCCAACTATAGTTTCTCTCCCTCCCCCTTCAGGGCATGTTTGTTAGCCCTTTGTTTTTCATTTAGGTTTACCACTTATGTATGCTTCTCTACACAATATATCATTGTTTGAATGTTATATGAATTGTAACATACAGTGTGTATTTTTGAGTTCCATTCATGTTGATTCATTTACTTTCATTGCTGTTTAGAATTTCACTGTATAAATGTGCTACAAATTATTTACCCATTCTCCACTTGGGGGCTACTTCTAGGTCTTTGCTAATGCAAATGATGCTGCTATGATCAGTCAGGAAGGGGGTCTCTAGGATCATAGGGCATATGCCTGTTCAACTCTACAAAATAATGCCCAGTTGTTTTTAAGGTGTTTGTACCAATTTATCATTTTACCAGCATTTTTAAAAGAGCCTGTTGTTCCACATCCTTGTCAGCACTTAAACTATTTGGCTTCTTAATTTGTGCCAATTTGATGTGTGTAAACAGCATCTTATAGTTTTAATTTGCATTTTCTTGATCACTAATGAGGTTGAGCACATTTTCAAATGTTTATTGCCCATTTGTATTTCCTCTACTGTGAAATACCATTTCCATTTATTGTCCATATTTCTTTTGGATTGTTTGTCTTTTTCTTATTGATTTATTAAATTTCTTTATATAGTCTGGATAAGCATTTGTTTAGTTTTGGGTTTTATTTTTTGTTTGGGTAGTTTTATGTCTTGCAGGAACTTCTCGCAGTTTGTGGCAGGTCATCATTTTGTTCTATGGTGTCTTAACTATGAACAGAAGTTTGAAGTTTTGCTGTACTTATATTTACCCATCTCTTTCTTTATGGTTTGTGTTTCTTTTAAATCTTGTTTAAAAATCCTTCTCTGCCCTAACATAATAAAGATACTCTAATGTTTTTTTATGTTTTCATTTTACATGTAAGTTTTTAATCTACTTAGAATTGTTGGCTGTTTGTGTGTGAATGGTTTAAGATAGGGACCCATTTTCATTTGTTTTCCATAAAGATAGTGAATTGTCCAGCACTATTTATAAGAAAAATCTTGGCTATTCTGGGCAACTTTTCTTTTCCCTGTAAATTTTAGCATCCTTATCAAGTTCCAAGAAAACCTCTGTTTTGGCATTTTAATTGGAATGCTTTGTATCTATAGCTCAATTTAGGAAGAGCTGACATTTACAATAATAAGTCTATCCATGAACATATGGATGTCTTTATTTATTTGTGCCTTCTTTCCTGGTTTTGAGTATAATTTCATAACTCCAGAAAGTTCTTGTACATCTTTTGTTAGATTTATTCCTAGGTACCTCATGATTTTTGTTACAGTTATAAATGATATCGTTTTATTGTTAATTTTCTAATTGTTCTGGTATCTAGAGTTTCAACTGATTTTTGGATATTGTTTTTGAGATACTGGGGCCAAGGATTGAACCCGGGCCAGAGAATCCTTGTATATGGGAAGCCAGCACTCAACCACTGAGCCACATCAGCTTCCCTGAGTTGGTTTTTCGTTTGTTTGCTTGTTGTTTCCATTTTCCTTAGGAGGCACTGGAAACCAAACCCAGGACCTCCCATGTGAGAAGCAGGTGCTCAACTGCTGGAACCACGTCTGCTCCCTGAATATTGATTTTTTATTCATCAATCTTATAATACTCTATTAATTCTATTACATTGTATGTATATTCTTCAGGGTTTTCAACACATAGACAATCTTATCGGAGAATCTTAGGCTTTAATTATTCTTTTTGCACTCTTTCTACTCTTTTATTTCTCGTTTTACTTCATTAGCTAAGCTCTCCAATCATTTTTAAGGAAATGCTTGGGTTTTTTAAATTAAGTATAATGCATATTATAGGTCATGGAAGTTCCTTCTGTGTCTAGTTTAATAAGTTTTCTTATCATTATCATTTTTTTCTGCCTCTACTGAAATGATTATATAGCTTTTATCCTTTAATTTGTTAATGCTGTGAATTACATTAATAGATTTTTCTAAGGATAAGCCAACCTAATCTTCCTCTAATAGATACTGGTTGGTCTTAATATATTATATTATTTACACATTACTGTATTTTATTTTGATTAGGATTTTTCCATCTATTTTAATGAGGGGGACTGATCTATGAATTTCATTTCTCATACCATCCTGTCTTTGTCTGATTTTAGTATCAAAGTTTAGCATCATAAAATATTTCCTCTTTTTTATTCTCCCCCTGAAAGATTTTTACAAGGTCGAAATTATCTGCTTCTTGAAAGTTTAGTAAACTCATATTAAAAATCATTTGATCCTAATGGGTTTTCTGGTATGTGTGGAAAATTTTTAACTACTGATTCAGTTTCTCTAATGGTTATACAACCATTCAGACTTTGTATTTCTTGAGTCAGTTTGGTTCATAACTTATATTTTCTATAAATATGTCCATTTTGTTTTAACATTTACATTTATTGACAAAAAAATTGTTCTTAGTATTCTCTTGTCTTTTGAAAAACTGCTGTATTAGTAATGTGTTTTTTTTTTCCATTCATAGTATTGCTTATTTGTGGCTTCAATTTATTCTTGATCAATCTCACCAAGGTTTGTCTGTTCAAAGAAGCACCTTTTTGCTTTTCTGATCATGCCTGAATCATCATTTTCTATTTAATTTTTGCTATTATCTTTATATCTATATAAATCTTTATATCCTCTTTCTTCTATTTTATTTGTTCTTTTCTAACTCTTTGTTCTTTTTCATACCCCTTTGAATGATTAATTAATTTTCAGCCTTTCTTATTTTCTGATATTCACATTCACTGTTATGCATCTTCCTTGGAGGACCATTTTTAACAGCAGTCCACAGTTTATACATACATATATATATATACATATATACACATATATATATAAAAAATATATATATATATAAGTATAATTTTCAATATCATGCAGATTGGAGCTTTTAAAATGTCTTTTATGATTTTCATCTTTGACCTATGAATCACTTAAAACTTAAGTTTTAAATTTCTAAATATATAGAGGGGATTGGATTATCTTTTGTTATTATTTCTAATTTAGTTACATTGTAGATAGACCATATGATCCATATGCTGCCAATTTGCTGAAATATGTTGAGATTTACTTAAGTCATAGTAAGTGGTCAAGTTTTTAAAATGTTCTAAGTGTGCTTGAGAAGAATATGTATTCTCTACTGTTAGGGTGTTCATTAAATGAATATTTTAAATTATGTTTTTAAAATCTTCCATATCTTTATTACTTCTTTTTTGTGTGTTTCATCTGTCAATTATTTTAAGAAAAACTGTGGATTAATCAGGGGTCTCCAGAAAAACAGAACCAACAGGATAGAGAGAGAGATTTACTGTAAGAATTGGCGTGTAGGAATTGACTCACGCACCCGTGGGAATTGACAAGTCTGAATTCCATAGGGCAGGTTGCAATTTGGAAACTCAGTGAAGGTTGATGTTGAATTCCCCAGGAGAAGCTTGCTGTCTGAAATAGAGAAAGAAACTCCTCTTTCTGACTGCTGAAATCCTCACTTCTCCCTTCAAGGCCTCCTGATTGGATGAGGAGACTTCTGTCATTACTGAAGGCAATCTCCTTTATTAATGGTAGATGTAATCAGCCATACAGTAATCAATTAATAATTTAAATCCATGATATACCCTCACAGTAACAATCAGACCAGTGGTCACCACAACCTAGCCAAGCTGACACATGAAATGAACCATCACAGGCTTGTTGAAATCTTCCACTAAGAAAGTATTTACCAGCTCTTCTTAGAGTTCTACCAATTTTTGTTTTATTCATTTTGAGACCATTTTATTAGGTACACATATATTCAGAAGTGTTATGTCTTGTGAATTGCACCTTTTAGTAACAAATTTGTCTTAAATTCTGATATATTCGTGTAGTGTTGCTTTTCTTTCTTTTGTTTTCAGACTTACTCAGACCTTATGTTTTAAGTTTATCTCTTCGGCTGGGTCCTTAAAATCTAATCTGTCAACTGGATAGTTTAATACATTTATATTTATATATATATTATTTCTTAAGTGTTTGGATTTATTTTGGGCTTCGTCTGTGCTTTTTATTTTAACTACTTTTGCTATACCTCCTTTTTTTCACTTCTGGCTTCCTATGAGTATTATTTTTCTTATTTCACTTACTCTATCAGTATTGAAGTTAACACTCTATTTCTCTTCTTTCTGTGACTATATTTTAATTTTTCCAGGCATTCTTAACTTAATGAATTTTCTTATAAACCTGATACCTTAGCTCTTCTGCCATAAAAATCTAAGAACTCAGGAACTCTTATCACCCTGTTTTGGGGCTTACAAATTATTAATGACCAGTATCCAATTCTTATTTGTATTTTTTAACCCAACAAATAATAAAACAATTATTATTTTAAACAAATGTTTTTTATTAGATTTACCCACATGTCCACCAGATATTTTGCTTACGATGCTTTCTTCCATCTTAGACTTTCTCTTTTCGATTGTTTTCCTTCTCGTTAAAGTACCTCCCTCAGAAATTCCTTTAGTGGAGTTTTTGGTACATGCTCTTTCACTTTTTATTTATTTGAAAACATTTTTCCTTTGACTTCATTCTTGAAAGTAAGTTTTTCAAGATTCACAATTAAAAGGTGACAATTATTTTTTGTCTCGGCATTCTGAAAATATATAATTCTTGTATCCTGGCTTACATCACTGCTGATGAGATGTAATTTTTATTCCTTAATAAATTAAATCTTTTCATCTCTTAGGCTCCTTTTAAGACTGTCTTTTTGGTATTCTGTAGTATTACTCTGCTGATTCCAGTTATAGATTTCTTATTTTATCTGTGTATTTGCATTGTTCATCACTCTGGGAAATTTGGCATAATCTTTTAAAATATTACCTCTCTCTCGCCTCCCTCTTTTTTTATGAAACTCTGACTAGATTTATATCATACCTCTATTCTATCTAACATTTCTATTCTCTTTGATTTTTTTTAAAACTTTATTTCAACTTCAAAATATAAAATAACAGACAAAGGGCAGCTTAACAAATTATGGAAGCATTACTCAAAAAATTCCTGTCCTGGTGCATTTATCTTATTTGATCCTAAAAACAAACTTAATTGTTTCTCCAGTGTTCAGAAAGATGAATAAATGAGCACAGGTTGCTTGAACGACATGACCAAGGTCTCCTTGTTAATGATGAAAATGGAAAAAATAGTTGATCATATTTATATATCATAAAATTAAATCCCATATTCTTCTTTTTACCTTTAGCATTGGTATAGTACCTTCTTTGCCTTTGCTACAAAAATATTACAATATTACTGTTAACTATAGTCTATAAGTTAAATTAATTTTATTTTCCCCATGTATCACCATATTTTTAATACCTTGTAATAGAGAAACATACTTGTGTTTGTATTATTAACCACAATCCTCATCTACCACCAAAAAAAATCACTATATTATACAGTCCCTAGATTATCCTCTAGCCATTTTTCAACTAACATTAACCTCCCTAGACTACCCCTTTCAGCCATAATCACATTTATAAATCAGCAGTGTTAGTTACACTCATTATATAATGTGTTATCATCAACTCTACCCATCTCCACATATTTACAATCAACCTTATTAAACATTCTACATACATTCAGCATCAGCTCCTCCTTCTCCACCCACATTCTGTCTCCTACTAACCTATACTCTATCATTTGGCTCCATAAGTTTACTCATCGTACTTAGTTCATATCAATGAGAGCATACAATATTCGTCCTTTTGTGTCCAGCTTATTTCATTCAACATAATGTCCTCAAGGTTCATCCATGTTGTCATATGCATCCAAAGTTCATTTCTTCTTACAGCTAAATAGTATTCCATAGTATGTATATACCACATTTTGTTTATCCATTCATCAGTTGACAGGCACTTGGGTAGTTTCCATCTTTTTTGCAATTGTGAATAATGCCACAAATATCTGTTCACATCCTTGCTTTCAGTTCTTCTGAATATATTTCTAGTAGTGGGATTGCTGGATCACACGGCAATATTTAGCTTCCTAAGGATATTTAGCTACCTGAGGAACCATCAAACTCCACAGAAGCTGCACCATTTTACACTCCCACCAACAATGAAGAAGTATTCCTATTTCTCCACTCCCTCTCCACCAGCACTTGGAATTTTCTGTTTTTTGTTTTGTTTTGTTTTTAGTAATGGCCATTCTGTAAGGCATGAAATTATATTGCATTGTAGTTTTTTGTTGTTGTATATTTTTATTCCTCCCCCCCGCCCCGCCATGAGATGGCTCCCTCGTCTGTCTGCTCATTGTCTGCTTGTCTTCTTTAGGAGGCACCAGGAACCAAACCTGGTCGCCCAGTTGTTTGAGCCACATCTGTCCCCTGGCATGTAATTTTGATCTGGATTTCCCTAATAGCTAGTCATGTTGAGCATCTTTTCATGTAGTTTTTGACCATTTGTATTTCCTCTTTGGAAAAATGCCTCTTCAAGTCTTTTGCCCATTTTTTAATTGGATTGCTTGTCTTTTTATCGTTGAATTGCATGATCTCTTAAATAACATGGAAATCAAACCTTTATCAGTTATGTGGTTTCTGAAAATTTTCTCCCCATTGAGTAGGCTGCCTTTTTACCTTCTTAACAAGGTCATTTGAATAGTAGGTGTCTCAGAGTAGGTCTAGTCAGATTTATTCTGTTTGGGGTGTGTTGTCCATCTTAATTATCGGTAGTCATGTCTTTCATAAGAGTTGGGAATTTTTCAGTTATTTCCTCAAATATTCTTTCCACCCCTTTTCCATTCTCTTCTCCTTTTGGAACATCTATAATGTATATGTTTATATGTTTACACTGTCATTTAATTCCCTGAGACCCTGTTAAATTTTTTCTATTCTTTGCTCTTTCTACTCTTCTGTCTTTTCAAGTTCAGATACTCTGTCATCCAGTCCACTTATTCTGTCCTCAGCCAATTCAAATCTGCTATTATATGCCTCTAGTTAGTGGTGAGCTAGGGCTGGAGATCTCAATTTGATAACCTTTAGCATGGAGATCATGCTGACTTCATGGGCCTGGATAAGATCACCGAGTGGGAGTAAGTGGCCAGAGGACAAGACTCAGGCCTCGGCCCAGGGGAACTCCAATGTTAAGGGGGAGAGCAAACGAGAGAGGGAAGAAACAAACCAGGCAATGGGTGTTATAGAAGAGAGAGTGTCCAGAAATTGGTGTGGTCACTTGAAACAAAGTGGGTGGTACATGTATGATAGAAAGTAGACAGTTGGAAGATAAGTGACCCTTTACTGCTCTGGTCCCTAGAAGAGGCCATCCTGCCTTTGTTTTCACTAATAACAGTGGCCAGAACCTCTATCTTCTTCACTCTAGGATGCCTGGCCCTCACAATACTATTTCTAAACCTCTGGTGTGGTCACAGAGGGTCACCTGCAGTCAAGCCACAAGTGCTTGCCTTGTATCTGCTCTGAGGAAGTCCTGTCTCCCCAGAGAATGAGCTGAAGTCAGAAGATCCACGCTCATTGTTGATTCTGCACACCCTGGACCTTCACATCTTCAGGACTGACCCATAACTGGGCTAAACTCAGTAGTTTTCAGAGGCCTAGGCACAGGGCCTATTGCCACCCCCACTGGACCCTCTCTCTTCCCTTGTTCCCAAATCCAAAATAGGTCTTTGGAGGAGGTTGCCTGCAGTGCAAGGTGCATGTTCATTTAGTGGACATTTACTGGGCAGCCAGGCTATGCTGGGACGATGGGTGGAACAGTGAGTAGCAGTGGTCTGCTCAGTCCCTTGTCCTCCCAGAGTTTGCAACATAGTAGGGTCACATGTAAGTGGGCAATTACAAAACAAGAAACGGGAAATGGTTGAGGTACAGCTGTTTCTAGAATGGATTGGGTGATTTAGGGCAGGTCTAGGTGCTACTCTAAGCCTTGATTTTTCTGTCTGAAAAATGGAATTACATTTGAGGGGCTTTCTACTATGCCCCGAATGCATAAATGAGTGGATGCATAATGAAAACTCCTAAATATCCTATCATGGAAACATTTAAAGGATAGCAAGTGGACAGGCCTGTTCAGCACTAGCCTACTACCCCAAGTCTCTACATTTCTTCCTCTCCCTTAGGAGTCTCTCCTCATTAGTCTGTCTCGGGCCCATTTTTCTTCAGGCTTCTGCTCCTCTCCTCACTCACCACGGTTCTCTTTCTCTTAACCTTGGACCATCTCTTGGTTCCACTTGTTCCACCCGAAAGCATAAGAAAGGATTTGTTTTAAGCCGGTATCTGCTAGGAAAAGGGGGAGAAACTTTTGTTGCTAAACCAGGAGATTTTATCTTCCTGCGAGGAATCTTTAATGTTTAAATTATCTGGGGATTTGAACAAAGGATTCTGGGAAATTGAAAGCTTTTTACAAAGGAGAAAAATGCCCACACAGTCTTAAGTGTGTAAAGGCTCAACCTAGCTAATAAACTCCCAGTCACTCCCTTGAACATGGGCACACCCACTCCTCAGGCGCCTCTGAAACTTTTGGGGAGGGGGTTGATGCCACTTCTCAGAGGAGCGCAAAGTGTCTTTTAAAAGAACGCAGCCAATTGTTCCTTGTCAAGATGCCTCTTTCATACCATAATTAGAGTGCGGTGGGGGGTCTAAGAGAAAGAGAAAGAAGAATATGAAAAGCTCTTACTTCCCCACGGCTCATTCTTCCTGCACCACAGGCTTTCAACCCACTGAAATATTGTGACTGCAACATACACTATTATATGCAGATAGAGAAAGAAAGCAACATGTGTGCCTCTGAGTTCATGCCTTCATAGAGCCGTGTGCCAAAACGAGGTGGCACAGACTAGTGGAGAATTAAACGGAGGAAGGAGATCTGCATTCTGCTTGATAAACTCTGCCCTTCAGTCATCACTTGGACTCTTCAGGCCTTCGTTTTTCCCATCTGCAAAATAAGATAAATGTGCGTTCCCCTAGTTCCCTTCTTAAAAGGTTGTGAGGACAAACCTGGGAGAAGTCATAACCTCTCATGGTCTTCAGGGTGCCTGCCATTCCCTGATCACCCCAGCTCATGGAGAGGAATGATGAAGTAGTCGGAATGAAACAGCATGGCATTCAAGAATATTCACGTTTATTTTTTGTTTTGTCTGGAATTTTATTTGGAGCAATAGCAACAGTGATTTCTTGATTTCGTTTTGCTGAAAAGTCAGTTAACATCTTCCTAGCACATGCCAGCAGGGGAGAAGAAGGAAAGGTGGTAGAGTCAGTCCAGGAGGGATCTATTTAATTCGCAGAGGGTAATTCTTAAAGCGGGCATGTCTTGGGTGGATAACATAGAATTGGTGCTTTGGAGCCCAACAATTTTCAATATAAATGAGTCAAGATATCTGGCTGCCAACGCAGTTGTCTAATAGACATCTCAAACGCAGGTACACAGCATCACGTGATCTTCCTCCAAAACCTGCTCCAGCACCTTTTCCACCTCCGTTCATTTAATTCCATCCTTCCAGTTGCTCAAACTAAAAACCTTGGGGTCATCATTGACTCATCCCTCTCTTACGCTCCTATTAGCTCCACCTTCACAATATACCCAGACCCCCAGTGTTGCTCAGCATCTCCACTCCTATCAGTCTGGTCAAGGCCTCCATCGCCTCTAACCTGCAAGGTCTCTCTGCTCCCACCCCTCACCCTTGTTAGTCTACTCTCAACAGAAAAACCAGAGACATTCTTTAAGAACATAAAAGCTTGAAACTTTAAAAAGGTCATGTATTCCTCTGATGAAACCCTACTAATGGTTTCCTACTCATACCAAGTAGAAGACAAATCTCTATAGGGCCTCTCTGGCCTCCATCTCCACCTCCAGGCGGCCTGTTCCCTGCTCTGACCTCATCACTCTCCGTTCCCTTTTACTCAGTCTTCACCAGCCACATTGGTCCCTTTCTGTCCTGTAGAAGCTCCCGCAGGCCTGCTCCTGCCACTCTGCTCCTGCCCTGGCTGTTGCCTCTCACCGGAATGTTCTTCCCTGGATATCACAGGGCGTACTTCCTCACACCTCTCCTGTCTTTTCTCAAAAAAAGTCTTCTCAGTGAGACCTTTCTTGGCTACTGTATCCAAAATTCCAACGAGCCTCCCCCCACATACTTACTGTCCCTCTTGTCTGCTTTTTTTCCCCCCTTGCACTTATTGTATATAGCATATTTTATACTGTGCTTATATACTTTGTTTAACTTTTGTGAGCTTCACTAGATTTTAAGTCTCATGGGGGCAAGGATTTTGCTGTTAGGTTTGCTGCTGTACCCCCATGTTGTAGAACAATTGCTTCCATATTGTAAGCACTCCATAAATATTTTTTGGAGGTTGAATAATAGATTATAATAGCTTGATAATAGAGTCTCTGTATTTTGATACACTCTCAGGAGTGTCCATAATACTAATGATGGCCACTTGGAGCACCTGCTGTGTGCCAGACACTATACTTTGCACTCTCCATCTATTATTTAATTTAATCCTTACAACAATTCTCTGAGAAGGGTGTGGTTTTTAGTCCCATTTTAAAACAAGGAACCCGAGACTCAGAGAGGTTAAGAACTTGCCTCAGATCACACAGTGATGGAGCTAGGAGTCAATCCCAGGTGTGTCCAACTCCAGAACTGTTGATCATTATTCTTTAACACTCTATTAAGCTGACTTTAAGGTTAAAAAAAGCAAAAAGCGAACAGGAAACATATTCCAGCTCCATCATTATCCTCTTTACGTTAATTGCGTGGCCTTCCACTGAATCCACTCAAACAAGTAAACAAACCAGATCTCAATATCATGAAGAGACAAATAGGCCATCCTAAAAGAATCAGCCTCCTTTGTGTCCCCGTAACTCATATGTCATGAAGATGTAGAATAGCACTGGCTCTGGAACTTGGAGATCTAAGTGATACTCCCAGCTCAGCCACCACATGCTGTAGACCTTGGGCAGGTAAGTTGCCTGGCTTCCCTTTGCGTTAGTTTCCTTGTATGTAAAAGGCTGGGCTTGGAGAGTGATATGTCAGGGCTGCTCCACCTGCTCCTCTGGTCTCTGAGACGAAGCTGTTTCCTTTCGTGACGCTGGGTGCAGGGTAGGGTATAGCTTACAGCACTGCATGTAAGGCCAGTTATTTGCCTTCACCATATCAGAGGAACCCCTCCCAAAGCTCCTGATCTCTACGGAGGAGCCATACAGTCTGATATGACACCTGAGTGTCTGCATCCTGCTTATTAGAGTCAACACTGGGTGGGAATTTAGAGCACTAGATTCTGTTTTGGCCTTTACATATTGACACCCTAAGTCTCCTTAAATCCTTACTGGAACAAGTCGAGGTATAATGCTTAAATAACTGTAATACTGCTGAACTGTGTAACCTTCAGTAAGGTGTTTACCTTCTCTGGGATTGTTTGCTTATCTGAAGAATGGGAGAAAGAGGTTCCCCAGGCCCACAAGAGCACCGAAAGGCTGTCTTAGCCCGTACGCCCCAGCCCATCTTCTGATGGAGCTGAAATTAAACTGCTCTCAACACACAATTGCCTATCTGACTTCCTACCTATTTTTCTGTTGGTTTTAGAACATTTAAGGTTGAGGAATTGTTTCTTGATGTCTAACTCAAATTCCTCATTCCTGACACACACATCTTACAGGAACAGTGGCAAGGCTCCCTTGAAGGTAGTGAAGCCCTCTGCAAATATGGACTCTGAAGATGAATAGGAACATGACCATGTGGCCATTTGTGTGCTTGGCAAACCCGTCTACATATGCCTCTGTGTGCCAGTGTGAGCACGTGTGTGTTCATGCCGATGTGGGTGATGAAGCATACGAGTGTGTACAGGAGTGTGGGTAAACAGACGATTGAGTCACACCGGCCAGCCCATCCTGGCGGGCTTTGTCTTTGTTTTGGTTGCCATGACAGCAGCGAGGGCCTCTGCATCAGTAAACAAAGCTCTGTGTGTACTATATCAGGAGGAGGGGTCTGGAGCTGGAGGCTAAAACTAGAGCCAGACAGTCTTCCAACAGAGGGTTTCTTGCCACCGGGGACCCAACAGGACATCTTCCTCACTAGATAAATACAGAGATACCTGTTTTCTCTGTGACTCTGAGGTAATATAACATGGGTAGGATTTTCAGGCTGGAGCAAGGCTTCAATGAATCTCACTTCTCATCCCCAAGAGTTAGAAACCTCACAATAAATTTTAGAAATATGAATGACCAAAACCCTTCCCCTCACCCTCTTGTCTAATGCCAGTCACTTTCATTTATTAATATACAAATTAGCCACTTTGCAAATTACCCATCTTAATGGCTCCTTTGTAGGCCCATAAATTCATGAAATGTAAATCAATTTTAATATTACCTTAAAGATTATTCAGAAGACAACTCTGCCTTCAACCCCCACATGTGTCCAGTCACACATGATAGATATATTGGGTGTTATGACATGTCTGAGATTATCTATATGATTCTTCTACTTCTTGAGCGGAAGATAGTATTGGCTGTGTCTGAATATTTTATTTTTTACAAATTGTGCATCTCATGCAAACTGCCAGAAAACAAAAACAGTCACATATGTAAATTCAGTGACTAAAAGGAGAGAAGAAAATTGTACTTAGCCATGCAGTGCAAGGAGACTAGCTTTCCTCTGAGAAGCAAACCCTGCATATACATATGCGGGAACCAGAATAAAGGCTCCTCCAGGCATGACTCTAACTCACCTTACTTTTCTGTATAGAGGTGTTGCTTCATGAGGGGAACTGTAGGTTATCCTCCCAGAAAAAAAATAGCCTAAAAGTATGAATAACAGAATTGGGTTAGGAGAGGTACCAACAGTGGAACCCATTTTGGATTTTTGTCATGACATAATCTCTTACAAGAATTCAGTCAGGACACCCAGCGTAAACCAGCTTTGTTCCTGCCTCTGGTTGTGAGCAGAGGGTTGTTTTGTGTCCTTCTGAGGTTAACTCTGCTTAACAAGGGAACTGAGACAGAGAGGTTATTGCCCAATGTATTAGCAGCAGAAGAAAACCAAGACACCAAGCTCAGAGCACAGGCCTTTTGTAGCACCCCTGCTTCATCACACAGGGATTTCTTTTTTACCCCTTGTTTGGAATTCTAAAATCCAGATGCATCCCTTCCTGACTTCTTTACATCTGTGGGTGTAGAAACGCTGGATGGGGCAATGAAAAGGAGCTGGTCACCCATTCTCCTTCCTTAAGCCGCAGGCTGGTGCCAAGAGGCCTTAGGAGCCAATGTAAGTCAGATTTCCCCCTTATAAACTCCTGTCTCCTGCTCTAAGGGAGCTGGGTACCTTGAGATGATCAGGTGGCCACTCTTAGAGTACTTTTCAATAGGCAGTTTGGCAGTGGTCATCTCAGTCACTGAGTAAGGACAGCATCATAAGCTTTTCCTTTGTAGCCTTTGCAAAAGCATCACCAGGACCCTCCAGATCTTCTGTGAAGAGGAGACATTTTTCAGATCCTCAGGGAAGAGAGGGGGCCCAATGGGAGGAACCTTGTACTTTCCAACATGCTTCCCTTTTCCAGGCCTGAGTTAGGTATAGACTCATGAGCTTGGTGGGCAGATTGAAGCAAAGCTAGAATAGTCACTTATTTTTGCCAGGTAATAAATAGAGCTGAATTATGTTTGCCCTTGGTCTCTTCAAAATGCAATATGCCTATAAATAAATGATGACAATGATATGGACACAAAACCAACTAATACATAACCAAGTTTGACTAATGCTGTAAAATTTATTCTAGGCCCTTGTATTAACACAACACAGAGCAATGGACTTCTATGCTTCTGTCTCAATGGAAAGGACAGTCCCTTTAAAAAAAGAAAAGAAGAGAAAAGACAACTCTGTTTTTATGTTCCTTAACATTGGGCTGCAACTAAATCTCTTCTGTAGATATGAAAGTTTGCCTTCTAGATAGCATGGAAGACATTTCTAGGCATTGTGGAAACAGCAGTTAGTCTGGAATGGAAGAAATTGGTTTGAATCCCAACTCGGCCTCTTGCTACTTAAGTGGCCTTGGGCGAGTAAGGGAACCTTTCAGGATTTTCATTTGCAAATGCAAATGAAATAATTTACCTATAAATGATTGGTAAATTAAAGTTTCCATGAATGTGTTATATGACTATTAGCTGCTGTTAATATTTTATTTCCTTAATCTGTGTATTTATTCCTCCAGATGCTTTCTACCAATGCGAGGCACTATGCTGAACTCCATAGAACCTCTTTGGAATGTGATATGATGCAGCATTAACTTGCCCTCATGGAGTCTGCAGATGAGTCAGTTCTAAGCTATGGGCATAAACAATTATGACAGCAAAGTGAGAAGTTTCACTAAAGAGACAGGTGCCCAGACTTTCTGCCTGAGGCACTCCAGGAAAAAAACAAACAGAAAAAGTCTCCTTGCTATACCAACTGCTTAAAAAAGGGGGCCCCGCATTCAGCCTCTTTCTCCTCCACTCTGGAGCAGGAGCTGCTTAAGAAGTAACCCCACCTGTGCAAGTTCCCGGCTTTACTTCTTTTAGCCAAGAGATTTCTCAAAAAGATGAGGCCTGATTCATTTGGGCTCCAAGCCTGTGAGTTTCAGCTAAGGTGCCAAGTGGGAGGATGGGAAGAGATGGAGGCCTGCAGTGGCAGAGGAGAGCCGGGAAGCCAGCTGGTGAGATTAGAGCCAGGAAATTTCCAAATACACAGAGAGATTAGACTGGGTTTTGTTGGCCTGTCCCACTAGAAACCAAGCTACATGGGCATTCTGGGGGCCAGACGAGATGGCACACTTTATGCTTCAAAGACAAATTCTACAGACATTTTAATGGAGCTCAACAAAGAGAAACTGTGATGGCAGTGTCCAGGAATTACCTGGAAATTGTTGCATTTCAGCTAGCTCACCTGGCTCCCTTTGGGTCTGTGCAGAGATGGAGAGCTCCATCATTTAATCCTTTGGGAAGTAGGGCAGAGTAGCAGTGTGCTTTTACCCAGTCAGCCTGCTATTTTTCATTTTTAAAAAATCTGTTGAACATATGCCATGCACCAGGCCTAATTGAGACCAAGAGGGCAATGTTGAGTAAGATGCTGTGTTTCCACACAAAGCTCAGGTAGAGGCAGAGACGGTCACATCTGCCATCTCAACACAGGGCTAACTCTAAGTTAAGCCCTAAGGGAAAGGTAGAATGGGGGCCAGAAGACTAGGAAAGCTAGGTAGAAGGGGTGACATTTCAACCTGGTCCTAAAGAAGGATTTTGACAGACTAGTAGATGAGAAGGGAGTCCAGGCAAAGAAGCAGCATGAATACATCTTGAAAACTTGCACTACATTTTCAGGAACAGTGAGCAGCCTGCTGTGGTTAAAGCCTGGGCTGTGGTGGGCTGCAGGCAGGGGCTGGATAGGAATGGTGGGAGAGGAGGTTTCAAGAGGAGGGCTGGGTTCAGATTATGAAAGACTTTGAAGGCCATGTTGAGTGTCCTTTCTTCAGCCGCTGGTGGAGGAGGGTCATAGAGTGGAAAGGAGATGGAATTTAGCAAATGAGAGTCATGGTTTCTCCTATTATTTATTTGTCCTTGGACACTTGTCCTCTCGGTGGGCCACTTCCTTAGTTTCTTTTTTTCTGAGCTGGAAAATGGGGATGTTGATAGTAGTGCAAGCTCTGTGTGCCACAGGATAATTGTGTTCTTCTGTCATAGCCTGTTTAAATTCTACTTCTTTTTCAAGGTCTTGGTGATAATATTACCTCCTTGTCAAACATCCCTGGATTCCCACAGAATTTTTTTTAAACTAGTACATATACATATGAAAAGATGGTGCCCCTGGGCTAGGCAAGTATGGGAGAGTGTGAAGAGCATGGGCTCTTAGAGCCCTAGTTCTATTTCTTACTTGAACTTGAGCAAGTTACGTAATTTTTTTTTTAAGTAGGAAGGAATTTAATATAGGGAATTAGGAACTTACAGAATGATGGGGGATGAGGGGGACGAGGAACAGACTTTTGACTGGACCTCCAGGAATAACTCCCACAGCAATCCCACAGAACCTCCTCTGAGGGAATTTGCTGCCTCTGTCATGATTGGGAAGCTGCCATCCCAGCTGCTGGTTCCACCTTAGCCACAAGTTGGGGATCAGAAAGCTACCAGCAGAACTTCTCTTCCCATTTAAGTCATTTCTGAATTGTGGTTCTCATGGGTGCATCTGATCGGCGAAATTAAATCTCAGCCTGGAACCCTAGCTTCAAGGGAGTCTGGAAAATATGTCTTTAGCTTTCCAACCTTGAAGGAGCCAAATTGTTGATGCTGTGAACTTTCTCAAGGTCTGAATTTTGCAAATTGCATTTCTATGTTGTGGTGGAATATTTTCTTATCTTCTGTATTTCCTGTAAATTGGAAGTGGGATCCAAAGGTTTAATCATATTCGGGTTTGATCTTTATGTCAAGAATACATCAAAGGTGGTGTGTGTTCTCTATCAGGAGACACATAATGTCTGTGTGTTTAACTTTGAAATTGAGGATAATACCTGTTCTACCTTCTTCTCAGAATTGTTGTAAAGATTAAATGAACAAACTATATGATGGTGCTTGGTAAACTAGAAAGTGTTCTGCAAATACTGCTCATTACTTTTGCTATTCTTAGTTTGGAAGTGATAAGATCCAATGCATTCATTAGAAATATAACTCTATTGTGAGATGGATAAAATGAAGGGAGGAAGCTGGGTGGTTGAGAGACCAGTTAGGTAGCTATTGCAGTAGTCCAGGCAGGAGAGGCAGAGGTCCCAGGCTGAGGCTCTGGCAGTGGGGTTGAAGAAAAAGGCTGGATTCAAGCTCTTTTGAAGATAGAACAATGGCACTAATTGGACATGAGGGATAGAAAGAAGCAAAAGGGCCAAAGGTAAGAACTTTGGTAGATGACAATGCCATGGACCAAGCTAACCCCTTGTTACCTGGTAATTGCTGATTGCCAGAAAAGAAAGTGAGGAAAGGAAGTACCCCAGGATTTGAATTTTGTTACCCTAACCTTCATTGGCCCTGGTCACTCCTCATTTTCACTCCCCCCACTCACAGCACCTTTACTAAAACTCTCTGAACATGCAGCCAAGACCAGGAGAATACATTTCTCCTTCCAGTGTACCTGGGCCCCTTGCCTTCGCCCTGACTGTAACTCTCATGATCAGGTGCCTTTGCCCAAGAAAGCCAGCTCTACCTGGGCAGGAGGGGCCAGGTGAGGCTCAAGCGGGTATCTCTCTGTGTCATGGTAGACTGGTGTTTCCCCCTGCCCCCCTGCCTTGTGACTGGGGCACTTCCCTCTGCCCCTGGTTCATTTCTTCCTCCCTGGATGTGGAAGAGAGCTGGCAGAACCCACGGTGGGTGCTTGACACCCCCATGTTCAGGCTACAGCTGTTTGTTTATTGGGGCTATCCATGTATAAGTGGGACCGCTTCCAGGGCAGAAAGAGAGGGCCTGAGCCATGGAGGGAAGGCAAAGGGGTAGTCTAGCCTGGAAGGGTGTTTAGTGGTGAGACGGGCACTCACAGAGGTGACTTCTGGAAGGACCTATTAGCAAATGAATATTTTTTGTATTCCCATTTGCTCGCCCATTGAATTTTATCATCTTCCTCTCTTCCAGGGAGCCCCCATCCCTCTCCTCTCCTCTTTTTCCCATGGGGCTTTACCCTTCTCATCCTCTTGTTCCATAGAGTGACCCTGGTCCTTGTGTCTGTCTAGACTTTTGTCTTCTTCCTGACCTGCAGCCTGGCTTTCCCTCTATCTTCCTGTTCCCACTCCCTTCCCCCCAGCTCTGTTCCACCTCATCTTCCTACTGTGTTTCTACTGGAGCCATGTGCCCTTCCTTTGTCACTTGCTTTCTTTTATTTATTTATTTATTTATTTTAATTAAGACATACTGGGGTTTGAACCCAGGACTTCATACATGGGAAGCAGGCACTCAACCACTGAGCTACATCCACTCCCAAATGAGAGTAGGATTTTTCATTTGTTTATTTCTTTGTTTGTTTTTAAGAGGTACTGGGACCTCTTACATAGGAAGCAGGTGCTCACCCAGTTGAGCTACATCTGCTCCCCATTTTATTTCTTCTTTAACCCACTCCAGCCACCTTCAGGCAGCCTGTCAGCCCTTCAGGTCATCTGTATCATTGGTTTTCAGTGACGGCTTCCACTGAGCCCCGTGGGATACAGCACACCAGAGGCAGCACGGCCTCGTGGTTAGAGCTCAAATCCCAGCAAATTACTGCAGCTCTCTAAGCCTCGTTGTCCTCGTCTGTTAAACAGGAATTTTAATAGTACTTACTTCCTAGGATGGTTTTGAGAATTAAATGAGTCAGTGGGTATGAGAAACTTCATACAGGCCTGGAACATAATAATTTGTCAATATACATTAATCACTGTTGTTATTAAAAGCATAAAGGGCAGCTGTGCCCCTCAGTTAAAGGCTTATGTTGTGGCTGGGGAAATGGAACATAGCATTTTGAAAGCAAGTTTGTCGGAAGTCATGGCTAAGACAGTACTTTTCAAAACAGAGCAAGCAGCGGGTGTGAGTGCTGAGTAGAATGAAGCTCATCTGGGAGGACGTCCTGCCTGGGACTGAATGAAGGGCTTTCCTGTGCAGCGCTTTAAGGAGATCGTAGTTGCAGCCAGGGGCAAAAAGGGGGAAATGGGCATACAAGATTACCTGTAAAATCACTCTGTTTTATTTGCTTCACCATTTCTCTTAGTCATGGCTCTATCCAAACCTAGTGGCTCTCTTTCTTGTCCACAGAGAATTTGCCAAAGAGAGAGAGAGAGTAGAGAACCGAAGGGCTTTCATGAAACTGCGGCGTCAGCAGCAGATTGAGCGGGAGCTGAATGGCTACCGTGCCTGGATAGACAAAGCAGGTAAGGCGGCTGGAGGAGGGCGCTGAGTGGGCTGCGACCCCACAGGCAGCAGGCACCTCCCTCCCCGCTCCCGGAACTTCCACTCAAAGGCGCCGCCTAGACTAGAGAAGAGAGAAGCTCTGGACACCTTGTCTGCTTTCTTCCCCTTGGGGTTCAGTGTCCCCATTCTTCTCCCAAAGACCTTTCACAGGCCAGGCATTTTGGCAAGGGGATTTTCCCAGAGCTGAAGATGTGCTGGTGACACTATATTACCAAAAAAACCCACAAGAAACATTTCTTTAACAAACATTGTTTACTTGGTGCCAGGCCCTGTTCTAGGCACCAGGGATGCAGGAATGAGAAAAACTGGCCACCAGCACACCGAAGCTCTTCCCCTGGGGAGCTTGCCCTCTAGTCAGGGAAGGCAGCAATAGGCAATAAATAAGAAACTTTCAACATATGTTATAAGGTGATAAGTACAGTGGAAAATAGATCAAAGTGGAGTTCTGGGGTACGGGGTGGGTTGCAGTTTTAAATCGGGTAGTCAGGGTAGACCCCTTCCAGGGGAGACTTGAAGGAGATGAGAGAGTGAGCCTCGAGAGGGGCATCCCGGGGCTAAGGCCCTAGTGCGGGAGCTTGCCAGGAGCGCTGACGGAACAGAACATGGAGTGAGCAGGAGACAAGATCCGAGGGAAGGTAAGTGGGCAGCAGATCATGTAGGACCTCATGGGCCGCTATAAGGACTTTGGATTTTACTCTGAGGGAGGCATGAGCCCTTGGAGGGTTCTGAGCAGAGAAGCAATATGCTCTGATGTAAGTTTTTAAAGGATCACTTGTTTGCTGCATGGAGCATAAACTGTAGGAAGGCAAAGCCAGAAGCAGGGAGGTGGTTGCAGTAATCTGGGCAATAGCTGATGGTTAGAAGCAGTTGTTTCCTAAGTCCTGAGCTAGCATCAATTCCCCACCCTCTGGTTCAGCATCAGGAATAGTTCTTTGCCAGCTGTGAAAGTCGGTACAAACCTATCATGACTTCATCAACCCACAAAGTCACTAGATTCTAGTTTGACGGTGGCTCAGCTCCTTATGAGGGCATTCATCATCCCGTATCTGTCAGTAAAAAGAATGCATTTGGTTTCTTTATTATTTTAAAGGTGGATTGCATATCAATATGCAATATATCTTCCTTTTCTTCCTGAACAAAGAGTAATTTTTTTAATGAAAAAGAATGCATATGGCAGTCAGCATCTTTTCCCTGTTCCTGGTAGAAAGCATAGAATAAATGTGAGTGCTGCCAGGGAAAATTTGGAGTATGAGTCAGTGCTGAATTGCCCGAGCCTTATTTTTTTATAGAAGCTTTGGAATGACACTGTGACTCTTATTCCTACTAACAACACACAAAAGCTCTCTCTAAGGTCTGCAGTCAACTTTTGATTATAAGGAGGGAAAGAGTGCATGTGTGATCAGAGGTGCCATTTCAAAGCCAATGCTTTTTGGGGACTATTTGCATTTTCTTGCTGCCTCTGTGAGCATGAGCCCTGTGCCATGACTGTGCTTCCATTTCCCCCTTTCTCCTCCATGGTTGTTACAGGGGGGTGGGGCGAACATGAATCTTCCCTCCTTCTTCCCAGAATGGTAACTCAGCCTTAACCATGAGGAGGGCGAGCAGATTTGCCTCCCGGCCAGGCAGGCAGTGTGGTCTTGGCTTCCTCAGTGGAGGCACGTCTGACAGGCCATCGAACAAGCTGGCAGTAGAACCGAAAGAGCCTGCCAGCCGGCACCACAGCCCCCCCACGGGGGCAGGCGGTGCAGCCTGTGGCTCCTTGTGGCTCTGCTTTTCAAATTCATACAAAATCCCAAGGCATCACTTTCTTCCAGTTGGCAAAGCCAGCTTTCTCCTCCTTCTAAGAAAAAAGACGCACAGCGACGTCAGATTGTGCTTCCTGGCCCTTCCCTTTACAAACGGAGTGTGAGTGAATCAGAGACATATGGGTTACATTTCCCTGGAAAGACGCTCAAGTTTGAAAGCGAACTTGGCAAAAGGCATTGGGGTGGGGGTGGGGGCGGTTTCGGCACATCCAGAGCCCTTGAAGGCTTTCCAGAGGTACTTGGCAGCACCGCACCCCCCGGCTCTACCTTGAAGGTCCTCCGATCTGGCCCCTGCAAAGCCCAGACACTGTGCAGAGAAGCAGCGACTCCCAGACTGAGGCAATTCATGTTGCTATAAGGTATCTTAAACAAGTACCTCATTTTAAAATGATGCCCTCCGAACGTGCTATAAAATGACTTAAACACCCTCTAAGTCTGCATGAAGGAGCACCCCACCAGTAACATTTGACCTGTTAACTTAGAGTTTTGCCAGAGGCTGTACTTACAAAAGGAAGCTAAACGTTTATGATTTGGTACAATGGCCATCCTGTGCAGTGCATCGAGCCTCAAAATGGCCCCTTCCCTGGGGAATATGTTATTTACTCTCAGTTTTACAGGCAGGTGGAATTATGGTAATGGCTTTGCCCTCTCCTGCTTGTCCTTTCACTTGTTACAAGTGCTTAAATTAAACCATTGTTTAATAGGCTCTGCCACAAGCTTTTTTCCCAGCAGCTGAGATCTGTAGAATGATTGCTTAGGCCTCTAGCTCCTGGGCCTCTGGGCTAAGAGAGGCAGGGGTGGGGGTGGGGGGTCAGAACCCATCCATATCACTCAGGACCACCCAACTTGGAACTGAAGGGCTATTTTGTTGGTGCATTTGGAGGGATGCTTGTGAGGTTCATTCCAAGCAATTTTGGTAGAAAATAGCATCCCTCTGATGATGAGACCCTTGTGGAGTACATGACTGCTCCTTGGGAGACCAAGTGGGAAGAGCCAGGGAGCGGGGCCAGGGGAGCGGGGTCAGGGGAGCGGGGCGGGCCTCTTTAGCTCAGGCTGTGCTCAACCAAGGCAGGATGGAGGCGGTGGGGGCTGGAGGAAGCAAGCCCACGAGCCCTGCTCCTCCCCTCGAGGGCCTCCAGCCGTCTTCCCCTATCCCTCTGCAAAAAAGCAAACAAGATAGACCCCAAAACATGGGGGGAGATATTAGCACACAGAGCAGAGAAACTGAGGAACTCCCATTGCTAGGAAAAGGTTCAAGGGTCTAGGAAAGACAGGAACCTGGGTGGAAGAAAAAACAAGTGGAAATTTTTCATTCGTATCAATTTTGGACATTTTGGTTAAAAAGATCACCTCTTCCTCTCTCCTCTGGGTGTCTCTGGAACAAGTGTATCACACACACAGCTGAATTCCCCCAACCATCCCCAGGGCCCTTCACTGCAGACTCCCTTCTGTCCTTATGTGCCCTCCCCAGAGCTCCTTCTGTGACCCTTCATTTCTTTCCAATGCTGGTGCCCGTGAACGACTCTGAACTCTTTGCTCTCTCCCTGTTGCCCTGGAGCCAGAGCAGTCCCTGAGGAATTTTCATTTTGCAAAATCATTTGGCATTTACAGATAATTTACTAAACCATTTGTTTCCATACAGAGGAAGTCATGCTTGCTGAAGAAAATAAAAATGCTGGAACATCGGCCTTAGAAGGTAAGGGGATGCTCCATCATCTTCCGCCATCTGCATTTGCCCCCTCTTAAACAGCGGCAATTTCTTTTTTCAAAAGAGGAGAAAAAATAAAATAAAAGAGAGGCACTCTGGGATTTGAAATGAAAATCTGTCATAAAATCCCTCATGCTTTAAAATGAAGGGAATTGAGTCACAGATGTAAATGCCTTTAAAGTGATGGAAATGGAATCCAAGAGTTGCTTTGTTCCAGGGCATGTGATGAATAACGTGCATTGAAAAGGACACCTCATAATTAATGGTAGATGAAGGGATTTTCTTTTAAAATGTGTGAGGGTCATGTTGGGACCCCTTTCATGACCAGGAAGTGGCACTGTTTATGAAGAGCCAGGACAAGCAGATAAGGAGTGTTTGTTTACCTACTGCATTTAGAGAAACTCTAGCAGTGATTCTCCAGCCCTTGGATTCCAGAAGGCACTTCAGAGCAAGGGACTCATGTTTCTCTAGACGACCTCGATGTCTATAACAAGCTCAGGTATTAAAGGCAAGCACCTGTGTCACAGGGACCTAGCCCAAGGCCTCTTGCCGTAAAGTCTTGACCAGAATGATCTGGTTGTACCGGTGGCCTCTCACTGGCCTTTCCCCTTCACTGGTTAGTGCTTCGAAGGGCAACAATCAAAAGGAGCCGGACCGAAGCCATGACCCGAGATTCCAGTGATGAGCACTGTGTTGATATCTCTTCTGTGGGTGAGTAGAAACAGTTAGAGCTTCTTTTTCTTCTCCGAATCTTCCACAAAAGGGAAGAACTTGCTTTTGAGAAGTACCTCCCCTGGTTACAGGGGGAAAAGAATCGAAAGGACCCATAATTTGAGGATGTAATCAGGGAAGGATAAGGGACTCTAATGTAGATGACAATGATTTACAGAAAAAACTGGACCAGGGATGGTGCTGAGGTAAAACAAGGAGTTCTGAGCTAAGAATCCAATCCCGGTTCTTCAGTTTTGACAGCTGTGTCCCTTTGGTAGCGGTAGCCCATCTCTCCTGGGTGTGAAAAAGAGAACCCATGTTGGGATATTGTTCAAAAGAATCGTGAGAACCTATTGCTTCTAGACCAGTGGCCCAGATTGAAGAACCGGCAGTCATTTGCTTAATTCAGTAACACCCACATGCTTCCATCGTGTGATATTAAATAATTCCTGCTGACAACCCTTAAACATGACTGGTGTTCTATCCCAGATTCTCATCGAGATTCTGGCCGATGGCAGATCTTTCCTCCCCAGAAAAGGGAAAGTTCTCACCTCATGCTTAAAAGTAGAAGGAATTTACAGAGCTCACTGCTGCTTTATGTTGCCAGTGGTAGAAATATCACAAATGCGGCAGATTCCAGTGCCTGAAGCTTATTTAAAAGGAAAGGCCAGAGAAAAGTCCAATCTGTTACAAATATAAACAGGATTCCATTAGGATTCAAGATGCTTGGTGTTTGCCTGGTGTCCTGCAGGAATCTGTCAATTTCCTAAAAGCAGTAATGCCCAGAGAGGAAAAAGCAGGGATCTCTGCCTGTGGAAATGACTTAGGCTGCAACATGGGGATTCCCCAGACCTGCAGTGAGGCGGTCCCCTGGTCTGGGGACTGAAGCTGCCCACCCAGCCCTTTGAATGTCTCTTGTCATGGAAGGTGATTTCAGGAAATTTTGCACCTCATTCTTCCTCTTTATTTCTCTTCCACCAGGCACACCTCTTGCCCGGGCGAGTATCAAAAGTACAAAGGTAGACGGGGCCTCCTATTTCCGGCACAAGGAAAGGCTTCTGCGCATCTCTATTCGCCACATGGTGAAATCCCAGGTGTTTTACTGGATTGTGCTGAGCCTTGTGGCTCTCAACACTGCCTGCGTGGCCATCGTCCATCACAACCAGCCCCAGTGGCTCACCCACCTCCTCTGTAAGTGAACTGTGGCTGGTGGCCCCTCCCGTGAGACAGCTGACTGGTGTGTAGACATAAGAGGTCACAGCTTCATGTGAGGGCCTGGCAGTGATTCAGCCAGCCCAGAGCTATGCCTCTTTACCTTACCTAAGGGGAATACTGAGAGAGGTCAGAGCTGTCCTCAAGAGGACTGGATTGTCACAAACAATCTTTGCTGATGAGTCAAGATGGTGTTATACCTTGGATAATATCAGGCCTTCACCTTGTTCCCTCTGGAGTCACAGTGAGAGAAAGTTATTGGGATCAATGGATATCTCAGCTAGACCAAAAAGGGAACTTGCAGGTCTGCTCTGGGTGAGGCTGCCTCTGAGTGTGAGTGGGGCCAGGAGTCTGTCAGTGCTGGGGCCAATTGAGAAGGGTCCAGCTCTTTTATCAAAGCCACAGTAAAGCCCTTTCTTTCTCCCCTGGGGACTGTCTACCTTGTAAAGGCCACCCGCTGAAAGAGAACAAGGCTGATCTGTTGAGTGTTCCTAGAACTCACCCCAGGTCAGAGTGTTGAGACATCCTGAGACTTGGCCTGGCACTGACCTGACAGTCATTGAAACTGTTCACAAATGGGTGGGTCCTGCTCGTGTCTCGTGTAGCTGAGTGCTCCTCTGTGCATGGGGCGGGGCGGGGAGGATGTTAGGTTGGGGAGCGGAGGAGCGCACACCATCTGTGGAACAAATGTTTCTGCTTTTAATGCTTTCAGACTATGCAGAATTTTTGTTTCTGGGACTTTTCCTCTTGGAGATGTCCCTGAAGATGTATGGCATGGGGCCTCGCCTTTATTTTCACTCTTCATTCAACTGCTTTGATTTTGGGGTAAGTGTTGGGAAGCTGCCCATCCTTCTGCTTCATGTTGATATGCCAAGGTTTTAGATAAGCAGCTTGCTCCATTACTCAGCATGAAGCATTGCCATCAGAATCTATAAAAGGAGACTCGATAAGATGAGGAGAGTTCAGGAGGGAGTGAATCCTAGCCAGAGGGGATTGTTTGGGTTTTTTAAGCTTTTTTAAAAAATTGTTTATTAAAGTATAACATATATACTGTAGAGTGTGCATTTCTTAAGTGTACAGCTCTATGAATTTTTAAAAAGCAAATACAGCCATAACCAGAATTCCAAACCATTTATTTTGTGGAAGGCTGGGGTGGGAGGGGGAGCAGGGGATGGGGTAGGACTTGAATTTCCAGATGGTGATTTGATTCAAAAGAGAAGTGTATTTAAAAAAAAGTTTGTTTGTTTTCTAGTTCAATTTGAAACTGGGAAAATAATCCAGATATGCCCTCATACCTCAAGCAAACACACATACATACTTCTATTAACAAGTCCCCACATAGTGTTTCACACAGCTCTCCCATTTATAAATAATAATGGTATATACACTTGTATATTGCTAACAGTTTTCAAGGTGTTTTCACATACATTTTTTTTTTCCTTCTCTATTCCTTACAATAGTCCTATATGCTCTGTTATCAAGAGTTAGCCTTTCGGGAGCAGATGTGGCTCAAGCCGTTGAGTGCCCACCTCCCACATGGGAGGTCCCAGGTTCGGTTCTGGTGCCTTCTAGGAGGGACAAAGACAAACAACAAGCAAAACAAACAAGAAAGCCAACTCGGGGAAGCCGATGTGGCTCAGTGGTTGAGCGCCAGCTTCCCACATATGAGGTCCTGGGTTCAATACCCGGCTCCCGGTACCTCAAAAAAAAAGGGCGGGGGAGGCTAGCCTTTCCATTTACACATGAGTAACTAGAGGCCGATTCATGTAAGTTCACATAGCTAGTTAGCAGCAGAACTAGGCTGCAGAACTTTGGGTTCCTGAACCACTTCTCTTTCTGCCAAACCCACTTCTTTTCTGCCAAATCTTCAGTTAGGTGCTAAAGATTTTGAGTACTTGCCAATCTACAATTTAACTTGGAGCATATGGTTCTGGGTGTAGGCAGTTTTTCAGGCATAACAGTCAGTGAAAGACCATTTTAACCTTAGCTTCCTCACGTACAAGTTGGAAATAATGGCACATACTTTTCAGGGTTGCCATGAGGATTAATTTTCATTAATTCTCCTAGCGCAATGTCTGGAACATGGTAGACATTCAATAAATACATAAGGAAAACAAAGAATAAGTTGAATTGTTAATTTAAAATTGGTGTTTTCTATAGCAATGAGACTGTGTCAAAAGTACCATCACAGTGGGGTTACCACTGTGAAAGATTTTTAATATATAGTTGGCCAAAACATTCTTGTTAGCACCGAAGACTAGGACGATGAGAGAATGTGGACTTTCTCTCAGAGATTTTATATGAGAACACAACCTATCTTAATTCAAATTGGTTTCCCAGTTGTGGGTAGCACTCCTTTATCTGTTTGTTCATGCTGTTATCATGTAAGAAGTGTCATGGCTGCCGAATTTGTACAGCATGGAGCCATGTGGCTGGCTGTTGTAGTTTTCACTAAGGACGGGACAGGAGTTAGAAAACCGGTCTTACAGTATGAAGGATTAAAGTTACCAAGGGGAATGGAGAGCAGTGGAGACAATGGTGGCAGAGCCTCATTCTAACCAGGCAGCCTCCACAAATGGGTAGCCCTACCTGGAGTGACGGCTGAGTGCGGAGAGGAGAGTTTGAATTTCACCATTGCCCAATAAGAGTGTCTTTTCCTCTTTTTCCTCCTCCTCTCACTGTGGCTGGGTTTGGCTTCTTCAGGTCACTGTGGGCAGTATCTTTGAAGTAGTCTGGGCAATTTTCAGACCTGGTACATCTTTTGGAATCAGTGTCTTACGAGCTCTCCGGCTTCTAAGAATATTTAAAGTAACCAAGTAAGTGGTCAGAATTTGGACACCCCCCCCACCCACTTTTGAAAGTAGAACCTTCTCTCTGCCTTGTTGTATTTCTGTTTCCATCTCCAAAGACCCCTTACTACATGTTTCCCTTCCCCACCCCAACCCCCATCCATTATTCAGTTTCTCCTCCTTCTCTAAAGATCAAACCAGAAAAATATCTATGATGCCAGATCCTGTGCCACATGTCCAAAGGAAGTACGTATTGCTGCCGTCTCCACTTCCTACAAGTATACAAATGCAGCTTATTTCATAGACCCCCCCCACCCCCCAGGCAGATGCCCAGCTGGACTTGGGGATGACTCAGCCCTCAGTGTTCACAGCTGTATCGTCTGGGTTTATTATAGATATTGGGCATCCCTACGGAATCTCGTGGTTTCCTTGATGAGTTCCATGAAGTCTATCATCAGTTTGCTCTTCCTCCTCTTCCTCTTCATCGTTGTCTTTGCTCTCCTAGGAATGCAGCTGTTTGGAGGCAGGTAAGCACCGCAGAGCTTTCAGTGCTGTGCCTGAAAACCCAGTCTTGAGCCTGTTAGCTTTGGGGTCATTAGTTTGATCACCATGCTACCATTTTGTTTGCTCTTATTCATGGCCCAAATCTGCTGCTGAATCCATCTGTGGGACAAATGTCTCTGCTTTTAAGCCTTTCAGACTGTACGAAATTCTTGTTCCCAGGACTTGTCCTTTTGAAGTTGTCCCTGAAATGTACAGCATGGAGTCATGAAACTTAGGATCAACCCAAATCCCTTTTTATTTCTGGCACCCTTCAAAGTACATAGTCTATCAGTAGAAGTCACTAATGTCATCTTCATAAGTTACATGGAACTGGGGAAAAGTAGAGAAGTGGGGCTGTAGAGAAAGGGAAAAAGAAATGAAAATTATGTAATCTTGGGAAAGGGTTACTTGATGTGTGAGATTTTTCATCCCATTCTTCCCTCTGAATTTCCTTTTAGGTTTAACTTTAATGATGGGACTCCTTCAGCAAACTTTGACACCTTCCCTGCAGCCATTATGACCGTATTCCAGGTAGGAGGCCATCCAACAGTCAAAACACTGGGATGGGGTCTCTTGGACCACACACTACTAGGTGGCGATGTCTTAAAATGTGAGAAGGACCCTGTTTTTCCTGTCCAGACTCCTATCAGGAAATACTAAAAGAGCTTTATTGTGATTATGCCATTGGCCTTCCCCCTTCGCTTGTGAGGTTGCAGGAGATACTGAGTCTCAGACTCCCAGTTACAAATCACTTTTATTCTTTCTGAAATCTGGAAGCATCTTTTAATCCATGTGTTCATTTAATGAGGTATCTTTTTCACTCCCCCAAAAGCTTTTTAAATCATAGGGCAAACTCACAATTAGTGGTATCTTAAAGAAAAGCACTGTTTAGCCAGAATCAGAGGCTAAACCAGAACCCAGGTTTCCTCTGGCAGCTCTGGGCCACTCAGGTCAAGACCTGACCACTCCGCCTGTGTGATTTCCCCCCTGGGCTGGCAAAGCTGGGGGTTGGGGCAGCTCTGCAGTTGGAGGAATAGTATCTTTC
>JAQZBX010004392.1:38464-60730 GCA_029593785.1 Cabassous unicinctus | reverse complement strand
CTCTGTTCTTTGCCTTGCCTTTTACATTCAATTCCCCACCCCCTGGTGGGTGGGGCTCAACGCCCTACTGACTGACATGGCCCAGTCAACGCCCTAATCATAATTCAATCATGCCCAGATTAACAGATCAGATTACAGGCATGATCCAATTATATTTTTGGAATTCATAATTACATCAAATTCCCCAACGGTTACAGTCTTTATAAAGGGTATTTATTTGGGGTAGAAGTCCACAGACACCAGGCCATAAAGCGTTAAGTTTCTTCTCTCACCACAGTCCATTGCCACATGTTGGAGCAAGACAGCTGCCGGCGTTTGCCAGGGTTCAGGCTTCTTGGGTTCCTCTCTTCCCGGGGCTGCGTTTCTCTCCGGGCTTAGCTCCTGTTTCCTCCACAAGGTCAGCTGTAGACGATCAGGTGAACGGCTCGCTTCTCTTCTCCTGGGACCTTCTTTCCAATATCAAAACTGCTTCTCAAAAACTGCTTCAACTCTGTCCTTTGCCTTGCCTTTTATATTCGATTCCCCACCCACCAAGGAGTGGGGCTCAATGCCCTACTGAGGCGGCCCAGTCAACGCCCTAATCATAACTTAGTCATGCCCAGATTAACAGATCAGTTTACAAGCATGATCCAATTATATTTTTGGAATTCATAATTACATCAAACTGTCCAACTACAACACAGGCCATTATACATTTTGCCATAACCTATAAAATCGTAGAGGGCAGAGTGTAAACTATAGTGTAAAATACAGTCCACAGTTAGTAGCAATGCTTCGATATGTGTTCATCAATTGTAACAAATGTACCACGCTAATGAACAATGTTGGTAATGTGGGAAAGTGTGGGAGGGGGAGAGGGTGGGGCATAAGGGAATCCCCTATATTTTTAATGTAACATTTATGTAATCTAAAGCTTCTTTAAAAATTTTTTTTAAATAAAAAGAATCCTGCTTTTCCTTGAGTTCTCTAAGGGAAATGAGTCTTACCTTTATTCAGTGTCTCCAGAGCTTCCCACATTGCCTCATACTTATTATATACTCCAAAATATTTAACACTGTGAATGTAACTAATACCACGGAATTATATATTTAAATGTGGTTAAAACGGGGAAATTTTAGGAGATATCTATCTATATCTATCTATATCTATCTAGATAGATATAGATAGATATTACTGGATAAAAATGTTTTGAAATAACCCCACACGACTGTACAACACAAACAGTGAACGCTAATGTAAACTATGGACTATAGTTAATAGTATAATTATAATAATATTGTTTCCTCAATTGTGACAAAGATGCCCACTAAAGCAAAGTGCTAATAATAGAAAATTGTATGCATGTGTCTGGAGGGGCAGATATGGAAACTCTGTATTTTCTGTATGATTTTTCTGTAAACCTACAACTTCTCTAATTAAAGAAATATATTTGTTGAGTTACATTGAAGGCTGCCTGAACTAATTAATATATTTTGTCCCTTATAAACTAGGTTTACTAATTAAAATATAACAGAATTATGGCTATTTTATCCTACATGCATTTTAAAGTCACTTCTCTTTCATTCACTGTCAGCCAAAGAATGTGTACATTCCCTGGAAAATGGGGCAGGGCTACAAATTCATAGCAAGTCCTTCAAACAAAGGAAGAGTTTAAAGTAGAACAATTGAACTATTTAGCCAGACAATAAAAATTAAGCTACTTTTATTTTGACTAAAGGAAACATCTTCTTTTATGGGAGAATTTTAAAACTGTAAATTACAATTTAAAGTGTTTGCAAAGGGCGTAATCTACAGGAAGACAATTCTTGTAAGATATATTCAACTTGAACTTTTATATTTGATAGGTGTAAAATTCATACCAATTTAAAACTTGAAATAAGGAAAGGGCCTTGGAGAGCTCCTATTGAAAAGCAAATCACACACACACACACACACAAACACACCCTTTTTCTAAGTGAAAAATGTAAATTTTGCCTTTGAAAGATGGAACAGCATTTCCCCAGAGGTTCTGTGTAGGGTGATTTTGAAATAAAGACATGGATAATAAAACTCTTTGTTCCCTTATATCACATTTAATAATAATGATAATAATAAAAAACACAAACAAAAACAGGTATTTGTCATCTAAATTGATGCTGCTAAAGTTACCCTCTTGTTGCCATGGCACTGTCAACTCATCCACCTGAGAGACACCTTCCATTGTATCAATCGTACCTTCTCAGTCTTAGGAGTCTTGACATTTTATTTTGCTTTGTTTTTCTCCTAATTTTCATTCCTGACACCAGATAATTCTGGGGAGTGGAAATGTAACAGAAAGAGCAAGAAGCTTGGACTCAAGCAAGCCCAGGTTTGCATTCAATGCTGCCATTTACTAACAAGATGGTGTTGGAAAGACACTTCATGGCTCTCGTTTTCAGTTGAAAGGTGCGAATCATAATGGCTGCCTACGGCACTGTTGTGGGGCTTAGAGGTAATGTGTCTTATAATCCAGAACATGTACCTAGCACACAGGAAACACTCATTTATTATTATTCCATTTTGACATGGAAGTGACCCATTTGTCACCCATTTCAATATGGATTGAGTTGTGACCTTGGTAATTTTCATTTACACCCAGTGTAGATCCAAAATGGGTGGGATCAGGTTGTATGAAAAACAGCACGAGACACGTTCACCTTGTTTCTAATTTTAACGAAGGCCATAATATCATGAGATGAGGGCAAGATTGTCCATCCACCAGAATAGTGACACAGCCTGCTTCTTTGAGCAACTCATTCACCCCCAAGAACTACGCACTTACTGCTCAGGAGTAACTCTGATGAAACCATGGTTTACTGACAACTTCTCTGTATCAGGCACTTGGCAAGATGTCCAGATATCAGCAGTGAATCAGATGGTCACTGTATTAGCCAAAGGGGTGCTGATGCAAAGTACCAGAAGTCTATTGGCTTTTATAAAGGGTATTTATTTGGGGTAGAAGCTTACAGTCACAAGGCCTTAAAGAGTCTAACTCAAGGCACCATAAGAGGTACTTTCTCACCAAATGTCTGTTGTCATGTGTTGAAGCAAAATGGTGAGCGGGTGATGTCTGCGAGGGTTCAGCCTCCCTTCTTCCTCTCAAGGCTCCGTGGTCCCAGCTTCTTCTGATCTCAGCTGTAGGCTGGCATAAGGCTCGTCTCTTAGGGCTTCTCAGCTGCTCTGTTCTCTTCAGCTGCAAACTCATCTCTCTTCCTGGGGCCGCTGCTGTGTCTATGGAGCTGTCTCTCTTCCTCTGCTCTTCTCCATATATCGACTTCCATGTTCTTGACTGAGCGTCCATTTATATAGCCCACCAAGGGGGCAGGGACTCAACCCTGCACCCCCTAATGATGTGGTCAAATCAAAGCCCTATTCTTGACATAATTTAATCAAATTCATCTCAGCTGAATCTAATACAATCAAAAGGTCTCACGCCCAGAGGAATAGACCAGTTTACAAACATATTCAATATCTCTTTTTGGAATTCATAAATAATATCAAACTGCTACAGTCACCATCCTGGACTTCATGGAATTTACAGCATCACAGGGACACTGAAATTTGAAGATATGGAAAAACTCCTTTCACAGTTTTTTTTTTTTTTTAACTCTTCTTTCTCCTATGAAAACTTAATAGTCTTAGCACCTAATTCTCAATTATAGGACATTAGCTAATTCCTGCTAGTGAAATAAGGCTCTAAGTCCATATTTTTGTATTAGTATGCAGTGCTACATTGCCTAATAATGGTTCAATAATTGGAATGAAGATTTTTGAGCAAAGGAGAAAAAAGTGAAGGAGAATAGAAATTGGTATGGCCCCATTGACCCAGGGTAAATGTATGTGGTGAAAAATCTGCCCCAGGATATGTTCTCCTCCTTCATATCAATCCATTTATCTTCAGTGATGGAGAATCAATTAAGCCTGGGCTTAATCACTGTATCTCTTACACACCTGGTGACCTAAACTGGGTCTGTTAGCAGGAATGCATTGGTCAATCTGCACAATGAAAATCTGGATTATAAAAATTCAGGTTTAAATTAGCATTACTGCTTTGAAATACTCTTTGACAGTGTAGTAGTTTGGTAAATTCTAAAAATAGATGTTGGATTATGTTTTTAAACTGGCCTGTTTTCACATTAGATTGTATTGGATTCAGAGGTTTCACTTTTACTTGATTAAATAATGATTAAAGCTTTGATTGGGCCATGTCAGTAGGATATTGAGTCCCCACCCCCTTGGTGGGCAGGGGGCTCACAGAGAAAACTACACAGCAGAGCCGAGGAGTAAGTTGGAGTTTTGATGCTGGAGTTTTGATATTGGAGCCCGGGAAATAAACACACAGGAGAAGAACACAGAGGAATAGACTGCTCATAGACATGGCAGAGACCTTGGGAAGAGAGAGAGAGCCTGATAGTCTACCGCTGACCTTGTGGAGAGAGCAGAGCAGCTGAGCCCAGAGAGAATTGAGCCCTAGGAGAGAGATAAGACTTGTCCCAGCCTGTGGCTGAGATAGGAAGAATCTGGGACTACAGAGCCTTAAGAAGAAGAGGAAGCCTGAACCCTGGCAGAGACTGGCAGCCATCTTGCTTCAACACATGGCAACAGACTTTGGTGAGGGAAGTAACTTACACTTTATGACCTTGTGACTGTAAGCTTGTACCCCAAATAATTATCCTTTTTAAAAGCCAGCAAATTTCTGGTACTTTGCATCAGCACCCCTTTGGCTGACTAATACAGGCAGTATCTAAAAAAGCTAACTATGTCCATGCCCTTTGACCCGGTAGTTCTATTTCTAATATGAATTCAAAAGAAATGTTTACCAGATGACCTATGTAAGAATTTTCATGGCACCACTGCTTTTAATAGCCCTAAACTGTAAACAATCCAAATGTCTTTCAATAGTAGAATGCTCAATCATTTGTGGCTTATTCTCATAATGGATTATGACGTCGTGATGAAGAATGAATTTCTACAACTCTATGCAACACCATGGATGAATCTTTCAAGTGTAATGTTGAGAGAAAGAAGCCAGATGCAAAAGTCTTTCCTTTATGTGTCTCCTTATTCCTAAGCAGGCTAAACTCATGCATGGTGATAGAAGCTGGGATAGTGGAAACCCTTGGGAGGGCAGTAACTTGTAGACACCATTAGAAGACTCGGGGCTGCTGCTATTCTTTTTCCTGATCTGGGTGCTGGTTAGAAGGGGCTGTTCAGTTTGTAAAACTTAGCTGAACGCCACATTTATGATTTGTGCACTTTGCAGTATATATGTTATACTTCAATAAAAATGCCCCCTCAAATGTAAGTCTCTTTCCTAACAGGCATAAGGGGCATAAGAAGTGGGGAGAATTGTTCAAAGAGATCGGAGAAGATCATCAAGTTCAGCATGATCATTGTATGTAAAAAGATGTGTGAGGCAAAAATGACCTCCAAGCTTCAATCTCAGCATCTTCCTTTAAGCCCTTGATTTTCAGCCTTTGCTTTTAGGGATAATTGAGTCCAGTGGCTAATGCCAGGAGGCCCCTGTCATTGAATCGGCATTTGCCTGAACAAGGTCTTTCTTTTGTCCCCTTTTAACTGTTTGCATGCCGTGTGTCAGTGAAATGGTCAATGCAGGCTTTTAGCTAACATCCTCCCGGGTTGTGAGGGAACAGGGCCCCTTAGACTGGATATTTCAGTAACACAGCTCGCTGGGATTGTCTCACTTTAAACAGAAAGCAGGATCTGAATGAATGACTTTGTTTTCCCCCAAAGAATAGCAGTGTTTTCAAGGAGGCATCGATTTATTCACCACTCGTCACTGTCATCCAGGCCCTGTGTTAAATGCTGGGGACCGAAAAAAAGCAACATGCAATCCCTGCACCGTGGACCTGATATCCTAGCTGGGGAGCTAACCTATTTAACAGAATCTAAAATGATGTGCTGTAACATCAGAAAGAATTATACAAAGGGCCTCGAAGTAATCGAAAAAATGAGTAACTGATCTTTTGCAGGGAATCAAAAGAGACTTTAGAGGAGGGTAAGAAATGCACGTAGTTGTGAAGAATAAGCTGGAGCTGCCCAGGGAGGGGAAAGAAGAATGAGGGAAGAGACTTTGCAAAGTCACGCCTGTGAAAAGTTCCGCTGTAAGATGAGTCAGTGGTGTTGCTGAGGATTTGGTGCTTGGAGGCAGGAGCGGAGAAGGACAGCAGGACAGCTCGGGGCTGCATTGTGAAAGCAGAGGCGCTGCTGTTGGGGCCCCACTCAGATGCCCTCGCCTGACCAGTGTTTCCTTCCTCGTGGCCAGCACAGCTCATAGCTTCTCCCTTCTCCAGAGACTCTCCTGTCATCTTAACCAGAAAAGCCTGAGAGCTTACGGCCCTCACCTCTGGGGGGACACCTGCGGCCAGGAACTGATCGACATGAGATATAAAAGCCTGCCCCCTTTCCTCAAGATGCTCTAGAGCTCCCCGTGGGATCAGGCTGAGGCCGGACTCCAGCTGGTGCCACGACCTTGCTTGGCTTCTTCCTCTGTCCTCTCTTGTTCTCCTCCCTCTCCTTCATCTGGGGGTACACCTCACTAAAGCATGTGTGCAGGGATCCCTGTCTGAGGCTCAGCTCTTAGGGAGCCTGGCCTGAGCTCTCAGATCTTATTCTGTAAATAACAGGAAGCCATAAAAGATTTCAAATCAGTGGAGTGACTCAATCAGATTTGCATTTTGCAAAGTTAGCACTGTCATGATTTTGCGTGTGAATTTGAAAATAATTCCTCAGGTTTATTTTTAATGTAGGAAGGCACTGCTTTTTAAATACTGCTCTGATTTAACTTCTTGGTGCCCAATCTGAGCAGGTGTGTGTGTGTGTATGTGTGTGATTCTAATTCTGTGAAGAATATGTAATTGCAACCAGGAAAAATGGAAAGGAAGTTTTCCCTTCTGGGTGCTTATTATTTTATTTTAATGCACTCCAGAATTTCCCCATTAATTTAATTATTTGCTAGTAGTGATTTTATCATGTGTCTTGTAGCAGTAACTCATTCTCATTTATGTGAGGTTTGTTTGGAAAACATTCTTATCCTATAGTTCATTATTCCACATTATTAGAATTAGACTTTTAGTAATTAATCATTGGTGATGATCAATCCTCATTGGTGAGCTTGCTAGGAATTACTCTATGTTATGTGGTTTCGTTCTCCTCTTCTTCCCTCCTTCTCTCTCCTTCTCTTTCCTCTTTCTGTCTTCCTCCCTGCTAGGTAACTCAATATGTATAGCAATTAGGCTTCTACCACTTGGAGTAATTGCCTTTTAAATTCTGTTTTATAAAAATGCAGTCTTGTTAATTCGTTGACCTTTATGAATAAAATATGCACATTTTCATTCAATAGTGCTGGGGAGATATAGGTGTTTGCTATAGAGTGTTACTCTGTACACTGGAAATAAATTGCCTTTCCAAAACTGTAACCCTAGTCTTGATCCTTTCCATGTGAGCTAGAGAAATTCATGGATTTAAACAATTTCTTCTTGGTCACAGAGACGGGAATACGTCTTTATTAAGACATTAAACACATATGAAAGCCACTGTAAACTTTAAAGGAAAAATAACTCAGTAAAAATAAAGATGTTATGCTCTCCTTTTATCTTCACCTGAGAAATTCTTCTTGACCTTCAAAGCTAAGCTTAAATATCACTTCTTCTAAGAGAAAGGGGCTGAGGGAGAGAACATTCATTCCTGTTTTATCAATCTGGAAGCCATTCTTCCCCTGAATCCCTTTAGCATTCAGTTTAGACCCTTTTAACTTGCCATTAAATTCTTTCTTGGATTATAACTACATAAATATATTTTATCAATTAGCTATTGCTGCATAACAAACCATCCCCAAACCCAGTGGCCTAAAATAAGACAAATTTATTATTGCTCATGAGAGTGTGGGTGAGTCGGGTGGCTCTTCTGGTCCCAGCTGGGCTTGCACATGTGTTTCTGGTCAGCGGTAGAGAGAGCAGCGGCACTATCCTTCTGTGCTGGGCCCTCTCATGCATTTGGGGCTCAGTAGGTGTTAGGTAGTTTGGGATGGCTGTGGCTAGAAAAACCAGGCTCTCTTTCATGTGATTTCTTATGCTCCCCCAGGCTAGCCCAGGCTTGTTCATAAGGCAGACTTCGGATTAAGAGTCAACGTGTGCAAAGGCTCATGAGGCTAGACTTGGAATTGGCTTATTGCCACTTCTGCTATATTCTATTAGTTCAAGTAAATCACAAGCCAAACCAGAGGCAAGGGGTAAGAAATGGACATCACCCTCATGATGGAAGAAATGGCAAAACACATCACAAAGGCCACGGTTGAGAGAAAGGTGGAGAGTCAAGGACTTTTTGCAAGCAATCCATCATATATACCATGTTTGTATATATGCTGTCTCTCTACCAGTTTAAAATCTTCTTCAGGGTAAAGCAATATTTTTCCATCTTGTTTCCCTGCATTAATTGCAGTGTTTAGATTGGGCAGTTATTGGCTTTGCCTTCAACAGCACCTCTTTGCTTATCCTTTGGCATTCTTCCCCACCCCATCCCATGTGGTCATAGTGGGTTAATGGGGTTCTCAATTGGGTCCCTAGTCCAAACAGCTGGGCAAGCATGGGAACACAATTCAGGCTCGGGCTATAAGGTTCTCTCTCAAAAATTTGAATCTGGGCAGGTCCTCACAAGGGGGGAATATGTTGAAGCTGAGGTTCTTTGTTTTCTTGGTACCTGGTTATTTAAATAATTCCTTCAATTTTGGTAGCTTTCCAATATCTTTCCCATAAATATTCTTTATCTTTTCTCTTAAGGCAAAGTATCTTAAACACACCCTACTCTCAAAAGTTTGTTGAGTGACTGAATGGAAGCAAGAATCCTGTAATCATTGGCCGTCTTTATCATGTAAGAGTATTCAGTATATGGTCTCCTTGGGTAGTAGACACATTTGGTTTGGTCAGTGCATCAGCCTTTTCTCCAGGAACTGCCCTTCCCCTCATCCACATGGTTAATGAGGCACCACCAAGTTTCAACCCTGGTCACAGTTTATTTGAGGCCAGTGAGTTCCCAAAATTTGTGAATGACAAGTTCACAAGAGAGCCAGAGAACCTGGAAACGTAAGAAGTTAAATGTGTGAGCTATGGAACATAGCTCCAGCCAGATATAGAGATCTGCAGTGTGAGCTGGGACGAGCCACTTCAGCTCTCTAAGCTTCCATTTCCAGATCCACAAAATGGAGACCAGAACAGCTCCCTCCCCGGGCTACTTAAACCATTAACTGCCATGATGAGTGTAAAGCACCTTCTATGATAATTCCTGCTAGGGGGCAGTTTAGTTTCCTCTTATTCTTCTGTGTTGGTGTCCTTCCATGAAAGATCTGATTTTTTAGGTTCCTGAATGATTTTTATGATGGATTACAAACAAAGCTCCTATTATGTGCCAAGTACTATGTTAAAGATAATAAAAATACTGAACTCTTATATACTACCATTCTAAGTGATTTGCATATATTGACTGGTTTAGTTCTCAGAGTAATACCCCAGGGTAGATACTTTTACTCTTTTACAGGTGAGGGAACCAACCTAAGACACTGGGTCAAGACGCTCACCTACAGTCTTCAACCAGCGCTGCCTCAATCTTTTTCACTTCGGCTTACAGCAAAAATGCGGTGTGTATTTCTGTGGCCCTCAGTGGTGAATGGATGAGGCTGCTCACAGCTCGTGGGGCATAGACCTTGGAGCTCTACTTGGCTCTCCCCCGCCTCAGCGCTCCCTTGGGGCTGAGAGCCCAAATATTCCAGTAGCCCACTTGCCGGTGTGATTTTAGAAGGATTTTTGACAACAGAGGTTGCAGGGGTGGGGGCAAGGGAAGCATTTTCTGATCGACACTCAAACTCAGGTAACCAGAACACACAGCTTTTCATTGCAGCCACAGAAAAGGGATAGGCAATCTACAAAGCTCATCTCTGGCATTATGACATTTTTAAAAACGGAGGCTGATTCTGCTTGTCAAATTAGTTTGTACTGACTGTTGACACGTTCCACTGAGTCCTTTTCTGATGTAATTCTGATGACAATAAACATAAGATTGTCTTAAAATCCATTCCCCCACTCTCCCACCCACTTGTTCTTCTCTTTGCGGCAAGTCGGGATTCTCATAAGAAAACAAAATGTTTTGGATAGACAGCAGATGTTTGCTTCTGGAATGAAAGTGTTCTACCCAGCTTTGGTGGAGAGAACGCTTTGCCAGCCTTTGATTTTGCAGTGCCTGTGAAAGAGAAGCACGCCTGTAGCTTCATTAAGGAAGAAGCAGGCTGTGTTTTAAAATACGTGAATAATTAGCACTATAAGGGTATTCTAGTGGAAGGAAAAGCATTAGCTTTGTGTATAATCAGAAGCAAAATCACCAAACGATTCGTTGATCAAAAGAGAAAAGAATATGCCTATCCATAAATATTTAGAATTGACAAAGCTTCAGTGGGAAGAAGGCAAACACATTTTCAAAGACGACCTACAATTTGACAGTCACTGTGCTCCCCTGAACTTCACAATAAACTTGAGTGGTACTTATTATGATCCCCGTGGAACAGATGCTATTTGTTCACTTGCCTCAAGTTGGGACCAACTCAGTGGCGCAATCCAGCTCCAGAGTTCCCTGAGGTATCAGGCTGAGGCTAGAACCCAGCTTAACTCCAGCTGAAACCATTTCTTGGCTCCACCCCCTGTCTGGTCCTGCTTTGTCCCCTCCCTTTTTCTCAATTAACTGCTTACACACAACTCCTCAGCTCAGACTCTGCTTCTTGGGTACCTGACTCAAGACACTCTGTTTTACTGATGGGACCATGGAACCTCAAAGAGATGAGAACTTGTCAAGGCCAACCCAGCTTGAAGATGGCAGAACTGAGGTTCAAATCTCAGCTTTTCTAACTTTACCTAGCAGTTTCTTAACGAAAATTGTATGAAAAATTTATAGCTTAGATCATTGAAACACTTCTTTCTCTCTCTCTGCATCTCAGTATCTAAACAGTTGTGTATTTGTAGAGAAGACTGCTCTACCCCCTTGTATGTTGGGCTGGTCACCATGGATTAAGAACCAGAATTGCTGGTACCAGGTTGTCAGTATCTCTACTTGGAAGCCCAAGGCAGTTCTGAATCAACATTTAGACAAAGCTGACCACCTTGTCCACCTCTCACCTGCCCCCAAAGCTGCCCTTCCTGCAGCCTGCTCCGTTTCAGTGGCTGGCAACTCCTTCCTTCTGGTTGCCCGGGCCAGAACCTTTAGAGGCGCTCTTGATGGCGGCTGTTCTCCCACATCCTACTGCAATCTGTCAGGGAACCAGGCCTGTTCTCTCTACATTCAAAACACAGCCAGTCTCTGACCACTTCTCCCTCCCTGCACCTCTCCACTCTGTTCTGCCCTGCCCTTATCCCACATCTGGATGGGTGCAAGAGCCTGTGGACCTCTTGGTCACCCTCCCTCGCCCCTTGCCTCCTTACACCTTATTCTCAACACAGCCCGAGGAAAGCTACACTTTCATCATTTTATCATGGAAATTAGATTACTCCTCTGGCTCTTCATTTCCTTCAGGGTAAAAGCCAGGGCTTCCTGTGGACCAACAAGGCCCTCCAGCCTAGGTCCTGCCAGGGCTTCCCGTGGACCCATGAGGCCCTCCAGCCTAGGTCCTGCCAGGGCTTCCCGTGGACCCACAAGGCCCTCCAGCCTAGGTCCTGCCAGGCTTCCCAAACTCTTTCTTTCCTCCTACTCTTTGGCCCTCACTCACTCCACTCCTGGGACACTGGCCCCTTGTTGTTCCTCAAACATGCCAGCCAAGCATGCTGCTGTTTTGGGGCCCTCTGCCTGCACCACTATTTCTCAAGACATCCATGTGGATTCCGCCCCCACCCCCCTTCAATTTTTGGCTCAAATATAATCTTCCTACTTAAAATTTCACTCCAACCCCGAATGACAATTTCCATTATCCTACTCTGCTATTCCTTTTATCTTCTCAAAGTAACCCTCCGCATGTTCTAAAGTGATTTACTTCCTTACCTCCCTTCCCACCACTAGAAGATAACCCCATGGGTGCAGAGGCCTTTGTTCTTGATTACTGATATATCCCATAAGCCTGGAACAGACTAGCTCATAGTAGGCATTCAACAAATTCTTATCTAATGGATGAATGAACCTTTCCTGTTTCAGTTTGAGCATCTGCCTTTTGATCAAAATGGGAGCTGTGCAGAATGACACATTAAAATTGAATGGCAGTAGAATAACTTAAGCAGGAGTTTCTGAGTATTTGATTTCGTGATCGACTTCATTGAAGTGGAGAATACACACCATGCACACATCCACACACACAATTCTCCCTTCCTGTTATCAGGATGTACTCTTTGTTCCTTCTTCCATGAGAATTTCTCTTTGAGGTAGATGCTTCATCACTGAGCATTGAGGAATTGCATCACATATCAATCAAAGACTTTAGCAGAGTCTCTTTTTCTTCATTAGCTGCTAAACAGGAGCACAGTAGAAAATCTTATGAAATTTCACATGAAACATTTCAGATGGTCTATTTGAGATGAGTTAACAGTCAGCTATTACATTTTTTTTTCAGGTTAGCATTTATCACTCTGTCAGAGGACGTTTTGTCTTTCCTACACAAAATGGGAAATACATTTCATGGGCTACTGTGAAATCCATATTCTTATAGGACTAAAATGCTGTAATCTGTAGCATTTTACCCTTTGTGAAATTTATCCTTTGCTAATTGGTCTAGTATCAAACTGCTCAGGAGGAATTACATTAGAATAAATCATCTTCAAATGCAAAGTAAAACATGCAAGTGTATGTTTGCAGGAAAAAAAAAAACTGATGGGAAACATCTCAAAATACCATATTGTTGTCTGAGGAGCAGGACTCTGGGAAATTAATATGGATCTCCTATGCACTCCTCTCCTGAAGGTTTCTACAGGTTCCGGAACATTATGTATTTGGTTGAACAAAAAGTTCAGTCACCTTCACAGGTCCTTCCTTGATTTTTACGAATTAGGATGCTTCCTCGAGACTTAAATGTTCCTTCATTTTACGGAAGGATGTTAACGCCCCAAATATTCCTGAAACGACCCATTCTGAGCACTCATTCTTCCTTCATTTTTATGTTTTCCTGCCACTTATATGGCTGTGAAGTGTTGTCTTTCATAAATTCCCAAAAAGCCACCTTATTCCAAGTGGTGCGGCTGTTCTGTTGGAGGGACAATCTCTGCCTGTTGTTGAGGTTACGAAGCCTTGATGACGTCGCCATTTCGTGGCAAAGCCCGAGTGGGCCGTTGGTGGTCAGTACTGATGGCTTTCCTCAGGAAGGTCTATTGCCAGGAGCTTGATGTGTTCCTTGGCTCCTCAGGCAGTCGGCATTTGCCCCAAAGTCGCTTTGTGGGAAATAAGCAGTCACTGACAGTTAGAGGCCATGCCCCATAAATATTAAAAGTCCTCGGCCACAGGCATGTTTAGAGGAGAGCCCAGGAGTCCTCATTTTTTGGTAACATCTTTCAAACTGCCAATGGCAGGCGTTTCAAACTAATCAAGATTTAAGACAAATAAGGTCGTTTCCTTTTTTGGATACTATTTCTTTCTGTGGATGCAGCATTTTGAAAATTCAAAGAGCCTTCAATCTGTATCCCAAAGGAACACAGCAAGGGTGACCTTGGAAATAGTGCTGAAATTCCTTGCACATACCCACGCACTCTTTAAAGAAAATAACTAATGCCTTCAACAAGGAATTGTTAACTAGACTGGGTTAATGGTAGGAGGAGATAGAGTTAAGCATTGTTGTTAATAATGAAACTTTCAAGAGGAAAGAGGTACTCGTGTTCTACAGTGGCTGTGAGTTTACATACAAAAAAAACCCCACAAAAAAACCAACACAGATTTTTGTGCTTTGTAGAAAGGAAAAAGCAAACTGCGATGATCTATTATATTGAGCTACGTTTAGAAACAATCAACTTGAAAAGAGAAGTTTATTCGTTGTATCTGACCTGGAATTCTTCCCTTCTGAAAACAGGTGCGGACGCACCCCGTGAGATGCATAAATATAATACACGCCTCAAGGACACTCTTCTTCCTGCTCACATACTTGTTTTTATTCAAGATTTTCACATTGTCAATTATATGCTAACTTCAGTGACATTCTATGCTGCAAGGAAGTGCTTGTTCATTAATTGGAAAGAAAAGGAAAGAATCCACAGCTGCCCAAGTGGTTAAACTAAACACTTTCTGTTTTCAACATCATCTGCCAAAAATAATGTCCGACATTATGAGAGGAAAAAAAGATAAATACATTTGCAGACTTGAGAAAAAGAATTCGTTTTAGCATTACATTATTTTTTTATGAGAAAAAAGGCAAAAGCAAATGCTTGTATTATGTGTGTGTGAATCACAAACATGCATATTAAAATATAAAATGTTTGCTTATTTCTGTGCCTGAGTCTTGCCTTAGCCAAAACTTAGTTTCTCTTGGAAGATGTGTAAAGGCCCCCAGGTCTCTTGAAAACTCTTCAATGAATGTCAGCGTCAGTCTCGAAATAGGACTCTGATGATCCCCTAAAAGTTCTAACTGCTTCCCTAAATTACTATTTTTACTGTTATAAGAATATAGTTTATTATATGTATTATATATTATATATCTTTATTGAGATGTACCTTCAATTTGTTTCCTGACCGAAAGCTTACTTCTCCTTTATTTTTTTTTAGCTTAACTAAGAAACAAAGAAGGAACAAAAAATTCTTTGAAAAATAACTGTTTTCTTAATATAGATTAGAACTCTGGCTACTTAATGTTGATGTAATTAGTTAATACTGATAGCCTACAAATTCTCCTATTTAATGAATTAATATTGATTGCCTACAAGGTCACCTATAGGAGAATCTGTCAAAAATAAAATAAGCAAAAACTTGTAAAAGGCATCCATTTATATCTAATTGGCCAGGAGGTTGTTCAATGCTAGGAGAATATTTCACTTCCTAAAAATAAAGTTGCTAAATAGAATCTGTCTTCTTCCCCAGCTGTTTCAGTTGGGGAGAATTTTTCCTTACAATTCAGCTTCATTTTCCCTCTTGCTTGGTCCTTGGACCGTGCAATTGATCTGGTCACAACCCCTGCAGGGAAATGTTAATGGGATTATTCCTAGGACAGAGTGGACTAATATTTTACTGACTCTTTGCCATGGTTCTTTAAGCCTATGTCCTTCCTTTTTCATAGAATGCTGTGTCTCAGGTTGTCATCTGTCCAAATTCTTCCCATCGTCAAAAGCCACTTTCTCCCAGCAGGTTCTCCTGACCATCCATTCCTTCCCTCAGGCTGGAAGTGACTTGTCTTTCTTCCACTGTTACCACATAGAACTTTAAAATGCTTCTCCTATTATCTAACTCTATTTTTCTCATGTGTTTTGTGGCTCCATTTCTTTATGTCTATATTCTTAGTACATTATACACCTTTGAAGGCAGGCCACCTGTCTCATGCATTTTTGTATTCTCCGTTCCGTTCAACAATGTTCATTGTATAAAGGAAGCCTTCAATACATGGATAAAGAATGAACATATTTACAGTACTCATGACATATTTTTATTTTGTGCACACCAATACATTGGAGATAGGAGGCAGGCTAGATGTCGAGGCTTCTAATTAAACATCCTATTTAATATAGTCTCAATGTGCGGTATTTATGATGTAAAGAAAAGACACAAATATTCCGGTGACAGAGAGTATGAGTTCAGGACACACAAAGGAAAAAGGAAACTCCCTAATGCCATAAATATCAATCATGTTTTGTTTATTTTAAATTTCCTTCTCCATAGTAACAGGAAAAGGCCTAGAGCTGAGAGTCTTTTAGAGATGGAATTGCTTCCTGGTAAATATAAAAATGTATTAGGAACTTCTTCAGAATATTTCAAAAATAAATAATGTATGCTCTTGAAACAGTACACTGCATTTATTCTAGGCAAAACTAAAATATTAAAAAAAAACACAAATGTTTGGGACTCCCCTTCCTCCTTTTTTCTCGTTATATTGGGAGAAAGAGAGATACAGAATGTCAGGAGTTGTTGTCTGTAACATTAGCACCCACTCTTTCCATCAATGTGGAAAATATCTGCCTCTCACTTGTTCCAGTTTGCCCAGCTCTGTGGAGGCACTATGGAAAAAGTGTCTCTTCCTCCACGGCATCCTGACAACAGGCGACAAAGCTCTGTGTAAGGAAACTTGGATGGTTTTCAAAACTGTCATCCCTAGTAGATTTACAGCCACAAAGAGACTGTCATTAAGTTTAGTCAATGGCTCCGAGCTTGGAATAATACCGAAGTGACACTCGAAGCCAGGGATGGACTAAAGTCTAAGGAGCAATTAGGGGTAACTAACAGAATTAGACTATGACATGTGGGGTTAGAGGTGAGTACAAAAGAATCGAAAGACTGATAATGGGTGATAGATAATTTAGAATCTAACTGAAGAATGATTTCTTCTTTGCTAATCAAAGAATTACTCAGCTGGGTCAGCTGTCAGCAACATGATAACAGTTAGCTCTTCTCAAACTTGAGTGTGCATAAAAATCAACTGAGGATCTTGTTAAAATAGAGCTTCTCATGCAGCATATGTGGGATGGGTCCTGAGCTGCTGCATTTCCAACAAAGTCTCAGGTGATGCGATGTTGCTGGCTCTAGAAGCATCCTCTGATCTGAAGGGCAAGGTCTTGAGTTGCATTCTCTGATACCGTATTCATCAGCTACATGTGGCTATTGGGCACTGAATTGAGATATCCTGGAAGTGTAAATACACATCAGATTTCTTGTTGAGATACAATTCACATACCATCAAGTTCACGCTTTTAAAGTATATAGTTCAGTGGTACATAGTATATTCACAAGGTTGTGCAACCATCACAGCTATCCAATTCTGGAACATTTTTATCACACCCAAAAGAAACCTTTTACTGTTTAGCTATCACTCCCCATTACTACCTCCCTCTACTTTCTGCCTTTATGAATTTACCCATTCTGGACATTGAATATAAATGGAATCATTCAGTAGGTGGCATTTTATATATGGCTTCTTTCATTTAGCATAGTGTTTTCAAGGTTTATCCATGTTGTACCATATATCAGTATTTCATTCCTTTGTGTGGCTAAATCATATTCCTTGTATGGATATACCATATTTCAATTATCTATTCATACATTGATACACATTTTGGTTGTTGCTCCTTTTTTGACTATCATGAATAATGCTGCTATGAATATTCTTATGCAAGTTTTTGTGTAAACATATTTTTTCAGTTTTTTTGGATATATACTTAAGAATAGAATTGTTGGATTATATGGTAACTCCATACTTAACTTTTTGAGGAATTACCAAACTGTTTTCCAAGTGGCTGCACCAATTTACATTCCCACCAACAGTGCATGAGGGGTCCAATTCCTCCACATCATTTCCAACACTAGTGACTGGCTTTTATTTTACAATCATCAGGGTGGATACGATATTCTTTCTCATTGTGGTTTTGATTTGCATTTCCATAGTGAATTAATGATGTTGAGCATCTTTCCACATTCTTTTTTGCCATTTGTATATCTTCTTTGGAAAATACATATCAGTTTTTTATAAAAAAATTTATAAAGTTTTTAGAACACTTTTAGATTTAAAGAAAATATGAAGCAATAGTACAGAGAATTCCCATATAACCCTTCACACAGTTCCCCCATTATTAACATATTAGTATGATACACTTGCTATAATTAAAGAACCAATATCAATTAATTATTATTAACTAAACCCCATACTTTATTCCAATTTCCTTAGGTTTTCCCTAATGTCCTTTTTCTATTCCAGGAAGTCATCCAGGATACAACATTAGATTTAGTCATCATGTCTCCTCCAGTTCCCCTTGGCTGTGACAAGTTTCTCTGATTTTCCTTGTTTTTGATGATCTTGACATTTTTGATGAGACCTAGTCGTCTATATTGTAGGATGCTCTTGTATTAGAATTTGTCTGATATTTATCTCATTATTAGACTGGGGTTATAGATTTTTGGAAAGAAGATCACAGAGGAAGATCAAATCATATTTAAGGTACATACTATCAATATGATTTATGACTATTGATTTTGACCCTGGTTGCCTGGCTGAAGTGGTGCTTTCTCTACAGTAAACTCAATCTTTTTAAAATATATATATCAGTAGGGACTCAAAGATATTTAATTTTATTCTTGGGTTATAAGCTAATACTACTTTCATTTGTTACTCAAATTATTTCAGATTTGACCATTTTGGGTCTCTTTTAGTTCACGCCTATACTCTATCAATATACCCTGATCAATGTCTTTTGTTTTTGTTTGTTTTGAGCATTTCCTTACTTTCTGGCACTGCAAGATGCTCCAGGCTCCAGCCATTTCTCCAAGGGGCTCTGGATCTTTTTTTGGATAATGGTATTAGAAAATAAGATTTGGGCACTCTCTGTGCTCCTTGCTTCTGGGGTATCATTTCTTTTAGTCCCTCCCAGAAGACAGGGCAAAGAAGTATATGTGTGTATGCTATCCTGTGAGTATAGACATATCTATAAATATTTCTATATGTACTCAACTGTATCTATATTAAATTAAACATGTGTTCATACAGATGTTTCCTACTCTAATCCATTACTACAGGGATCATTCTATCCTCCTCTCCTTGTTTATCTCTGTGAGGAATTTGGCTCTGAGCATCCACTATCCATCATCCATTTATTTAATTATTGAATTCCAGTATATAGGTACAGCAGCATCACAGTTGTTAACCTCTATTTCTGTGGACCTCAACTTTGTCAACTAGAGAACAGTTCTGATGTGCAGTTCTTTCTGCCTTTAGTATTAAGACTACATTCATTTTCCAAGTTACTTTGGTTAGCACATTTTCCCCCACCTCCTTAAGTGAGGTTATTTCATATATTTGTAATAAAATTAGATTTTCTTGTCATAGTCTGTATTCTTTCCTGGGACCCCCCTTTGCCCAACCTCCTAAATGATTTTTTAAAAATTGCATAAATAAGGTTCACACTTTGTCCTGTGGGTAGTGGAAATTGAATAATGTTATGTATTCACCATTACAATACCATACAGAATAGTTTCCCTGACCTAAATATCCCTTGTCTTCACCTATTCATCCCTTCTCCATTTTCCCAAATTTCTGGCAACCACTTATCTTTTTACTCTATAGTTTTGTCTTTTCCAAAATGTCATATAATTGGAATCATATACAAAATAGTCTTTTCAGATTGGCTTATTTCACTTATTATATGCATTTAAGTTTCCTCCATCTATTTTTGTGGTTTGATAGCTCATTTCTTTTTATTGCTACAGAATATTGCATTGCATGATGTACCACAGTTTGTTTATACAGTTACCCATTGAAGTTCATTTTGGTTGCATCCAATTTTTGGCAATATTGTAAAAAGCTTCAATAAACATTTGTGTTCAGGTTTTTGTGGAGACATAGTCTTCATCTCAATTAGGTCAATACTGAAGAGGTCATTCATTGAATTGAATGGAAAAGCTAAGTTTAGCTTTGTAAGAAACTGCCAAACTGTCTTCTAAAAACAGTTGCACCATTTTAAATTCCCAACAGCAATGAATGGGAGTTCCTGCTGCTCCATGTCCTCTCCCGAATTTAGTATTGCCAGTTTTCTGGATTTTAGCCATTCTAATAGATAGGTGTATAGTTGTATTTCATTGATGTTTTAATTTTCAGTCCCTAATGACAAATGATGTTGAACATCTTTTCATATGCCTATTTGCCAAATATTTATCTTCTTTGTTGAGGTATCTATTTGGCACTTTTGCCCATTTTAAAAAATTGGGTTGCTTGATTTTTTGTTGAGTTTTTAAGTGCTCTTTGTATATTTTTGATACAAGTCCTTTGTAATTAGGTGGTTTGAAATTATTTTCTCCCAATTTGTGGGTTGTCTTTTTTAAAAATTTTTTATTTTTTTAAAAAAGATATTTAGATTACATAAATGTTATATAAAAAATATAGGGGATTCCCATATGCTCTGCTCCCCACACTGCCCACATTTACCCACATTAACAACATCCTTTGTTAGTGTGATACATTCATTGCAATTGATGAACACATTTTGGAGCATTGCCACTAAGCATGGATTCTAGTTTACATTGTAGTTTACACTCTCTCCCAACAATTCTGTAGGTTAAGGCAAGATATATAATGACCTGAATCTGTCGTTGCAATGTCATTCAGGACAATTCCCTAGTCCTGAAAATGCCCCTGTATTACACTTGTTTTCCCTCTCCCTGCCCTCATAACCTTCAGTGGCCACTGCCTCCACATCAATGATACAAGTTCTTCCCTTGCTAGAATCACAATAAGTCTATAGTAGAGTACCAGTTAGTCTACTCTAGTCTATAGTTCATTCCCCAATCCTGAGGATTCTAGGATGGTGATGCTCTCACTCTACCTCTAATTGAGAGGGGGCTTCAGGCCCATATGGCCAATGGGTGGCACTCTCTTGCTTGCAGTTCTAGACTCTCTCGGTTCCTTGGCATGGTGGTTGTCCATAATCACTTCCTTGTTAGTTGTCCTGGGTGAGTCCAATGAACTGGAAAGTAGGTGTTGCAACTCCATTGAGGCTCAGAGCCCAGATGGCACAGGGACAGCCCAAAGATTCAAGTCTCTTGGACGTACACCCAAGAACTCCAGCACCAACTATAGGTTCAGATAGAAGGAACTGAAGAGCCCCATGTAGGGAAACCACAACTGAATCCAATTCTGTCACACTGGGGAGCACAAACCCCAAAGTAGAGCCCACTGGTAAGGCACCAAACTCATGAGCTATCTGCCATGACCACAGTGCCTGGGTGTCTCCAGAGCCCTCAGGAGTCCTGCTATTTGGGGTAGTGTCTAATTTGGCAGTCAATGAGATCCTGCTGAGATGTGCGTAAGCATAACCTCTGGTATGACCTCCCAACTCACTTTGAAGCCTCTTAGTCATATAAACTCATTTGTCTTTACCTTTTCCCCCTTTTGGACAAGGTCTTTTTCCAGTTTCATTGCTAGTTGGTTCTTGGTAGTAATCCCTCGGTGCCAGGGAGGCTCATCCTTGGGAGTCATGTCTCACACTGGGGGGAAGTTATTGCATTTATATGCTGAGTTTGGCTTAGAGAGGGGCCACATTTGAGCAATAAGGAGACTCTCAGGAGGTTACATTTAGGCACCCTATAATACTATGCTAAGTTTCAATTTCAAGAGTAAAGATTCATAAGCATGGTTATCAATATCAAGGACCAATCAATGGACTATCCTTCTTCACTAACCACTGCCTCTGTACTCGGGGGATTCTTGCTGTTCCATAAGAGAATGTGGCAGAGTTCCCCAGGATGGGAATTCAGTTATCTTTTGATTATTGTGTGAGTCTCCTCTCACCTTGGCAATGCCCCATGAACATTTGAACACATTTATATGCCTTATCTGTATGCCCAGGTGATTCTCCTCCCAGGAATCCCCCATCATTGACACCCCACACAAATGGTCTTCCCCTGCCACAGTTGTAACTCTTCTGTGATCCAAAACTTCTTCAAAAACGAAGCCAATAAAATAGCCAAATACAATTAATAAGAAAATAAAATAATGATAGTTTTAAAAATAGGAAATAAAATACAAAAAAATTAGAAAATAAAAAAATAAAAAAAATTTTGGGATAATAAAAAATAATGAAAAAATATTAAATTTTTTTGACATTTTGCCTTTCATAACTGTAAGAACTTTTGTCTTGTACGTACAGTGATATTTTCTTCCATTTATTCCCCAATGTCTTACTTTTTTCATTTTGTCTTCAAAGAAGTTTTAGGTCACAGCAAAGTCATGTATAGAATATAGGGGACTCCCATATATCCAACATCCTCCCCCTTTCCCCCTTCCCCTATTAATAACATTTTATATGTGGATGGTACATTTGTTACATTGGGTTGTCTTTTGATTCTCTTAATAGTGTCTTTCTCAGTGTGGGAAACTTTAATTTTAATAAAGTCCAACTTAATAAGTTTTCTTCATGGATTTTTCCTTTTAGTGTTGTGTCTAAAAACTAATTGCCAATCCCAAAGTTGTAGATTTTTTCCTATGTTTTCTTCTAGAAGGTTTATAGTTCTGCATTTTGCCTATAGATCTAAGATCCGTTTTGAGTTAATTTTCATGAAAGAAAGAAGGTGTCATGATTCTTTTTTTTTTTTTTTTTT
>JAQZBX010004392.1:9207-38364 GCA_029593785.1 Cabassous unicinctus | reverse complement strand
GTAGGTCTTGAAGTTGGGTAGTATTAGTCCTCCAACTTGGTTCTTCTACTTCAGTATTTTCTTGGTCATTCTGGGTCTTTTGCATTTCCATATAAACTTTAGAATCAGTTTGCCAGTATGCACAAAAAGGCTTCCTGGGCCTTTATTGGGATTGAGTAAAATCTACATATCAAGTTGGGAAGAACTAATAGCTTATCTTAATATTGTATCTTCCTATCCATGAGAATGCACTCTTTCTCCATTTATTGAGATCTTCTCTGATTTATTTCATCAGAGTTTTGTACTTATCACATACAGATCCTATACATATTTTGTTAGATTTATTCCTGTTTCATTTTTTTGACCTAATGTAATGGCATTGCATTTTTAATTTTAAATTCCAATTATTCTTTGTTGGTATAAAGGAAAACAATTTGCTTTTGAATCTTTACTTTTTTTCCTGAGACCTTACTATATTTGCTAATTATTTCCAGCAGATATTTTGTCAATTCTTTAGGATTTTTTTTACATGCATAATCATATCATCTATGAACAAAGACAGTTTTATTTCTTCCTTTTTATTCCAGAACTACCAGTATGATGTTGAATAGTAGCAGTGAGAGAGGAAAACCTTGCCTTGTTCCCAGTCTTAGGGGGAAAGCATCCAGTTTCCTACCATTAAGTATAATGTTAGCTGTAGATTTTTTCAGATGTTCTTTATAAATTTGAGGAAGTTCCTTTCTATTCTTAGTTTGCTGAGAGTTTTTAAAAATTATAAATGTGTGTTGGATTTTGCCAAATGCTTTTTCTGTATCAATTGGCATGATCCTTTGATTTTTCTTCTCTACTCTGTTGATGTGGTGGGTTACATTAAGTCATTTTTGACTGTGTCTTTCAAGGAATTAGTCCATTTCAACACCATCCCAATATGCATTCAACCTATTGGAGGTGACAGAGCTACTTAGGCTGAACTTGAAAACCATTCTTGGCTTTGTGTTCTGAGTTCTTCTAGCCACCTGGCAATTTAGTGACGGTGCTAAGGAATACAAGCTGATATGGAACCTTGAACAAAAAGGGAAATGAAGCCAACCTTTGCCATTAGTATTCTCAGGTGTTTTCTCAATGGAAGCTGGAAAGGAGAGCCTATACTAATAACCTTTGAAAAAGATCTAAAGCATAGGTGGTAGGAAAACATGGAACTTGTTTCATGTTTTGCTGCCACTTTCGGTTTACTCAAATTGCTCTAGGTCTCTAGTAGATTGACGGCAAAAACTTGCTATTGTCATTCACCCCTCCATATATTCACATCATTAGCGGTTGTACTGAGCAGCGACTCCCATCCAGAAATGGAGTTGATTTCCGCTTCTCTTGAATCTGGGATGGACTGTGGTTTGCTGGGACCAAGGACCAGTAGAATTCAGGGTGGGTAATGTACCATTTTGAATGCTCCCTCAGGAGGCCTTAGGCTTGCACACTGTCTTAGTTTGCCAGGGCTGATGTAACAAATGCCACAGGCTTAACCAACAGGGATTTATTCGTTGGCTTAAACAACAGGAATTTACTGTCCCTCGGGTTTGGAAGCTAGAAGTCCAGAATCAAGGCGTCAGTAGGATCCTGCTTTCTCTGCAGTCTGTAGTGCTCTGGTGGAGGCTTGCCAGCAATCCACATCTCAATTTCTGCTTCCATCACATGGACGCCTCTTTCTGCTTTTGTCTCTTCCTACTGTGTCCAAATTTCCTCTGCTTATAAGGACTCCAGTAATATTGGATTAGGGCCCACCCTGATTCACTTTGGCATCATGTTAACTAATAGGATCTTTGAAGATCCCTTTTACAGATGAGCTCACACTCACAGGACAGGGAATTAGGACTTAAACATGCCTTGTTGGGGGACACCATCCAGTCCAGAACACACACTTCTGCTCACCTCTCTTGGAGCCCTGAGCTGAAAAACCACGTGGCAGGAGCCCAGCTGCTCTAGCCCAGCGTCTTCCAGAACAGCTGGCCTGCCGAGCCCAAACCTGGGAGAGAGCCCAGCTGGAGCAGCAGGGCTGCCTGCCTGACCCAGTGTGGATGAATGGATCCAGCCAAGTCCAGGAAAGCTGCTCAATTGACCCACAGACTTGAGAGCAAGAGTTCTTATTAATTTAAGCTTCTGAGGTTTGGGGTTGTTTGTCACACAACAATAGTTAACTGATGATGGTCTCGATTCTTTCCTCTTAAAAGAAAGGGTTGGTGGGTTGATTTTTAAGGTACTGTGGTTTTGAACTGAGGCTGTGCACAAGAAGCACTGATGGCTGCCAGTCTAGCTTCTCCGTCTCCATTCCAGACCTGCTGAAGCAGGGTGGCTGTGCCCCGACTTCTGCGTTCTTATAAATGTCACAGTCTCTGACTGCAGCCAGAAGGAAGAAAATCCCTTGGAGGTTTTGTCGTGGCATTAAAACTATATGATATTCTCATCGGAATTAATCCCCTTTTGGGAATGTAATCCACCATAAACACATCCAATAAGGAAATGCCCAGATAAAGTCAGAATCGCATTAGGCCATCCCAAGAATGAAGGGTCCCAGGTCCTGTAGTGAAACTTAGAAAAGGGGACATGCCCTGGACCCCAAACATGGTATTCAACCTCTTCTTTTCTCTTGAAAATTTCTGTCTTGACCAGAAATAATTTTCTTGCAAAAAACAGAAACTCACTGAAAAAAAAAAAGGAATTTATTCCATGGATTTATGGAATTCTTTCAGAATGTATGGCTGAAAATATAGCTGAGCTTCACCAGGTGAGGATGAGGAGGGAACTGCATTAGGAACTAAGGATACCTTTCTTCCTTCCACAAATTTTCTCTTTCTCCTTGCTTTTCTCCCCCCAAGAATTCTCTCATTCTCCTGTGCGAATCCCTTATTCTCTTTTTTCCCTTTACTCAGACTACCTTCCTCTGAGACCTCATTAACCTAACTAGTCCCCTTACCACCACACACACCAGAAAAGGGCAAGATTCAGTTCTGGAATTACCTGACCTTCCGATCGCATATAGCTTAATAACTTTGTGTTCCAATTCCAAACTGTGAAGGGGAGGATTCCAATTTGTCCAGCTGGAATTAGAGGACAAATCAAGTCAAGTCATATCAGCTCTATTCAGAATGTGGGAGAGGTCACGTGTTCCATAGGGCTGTTCCTTCAGGAATGCCTGAAGGGCAGGTTCACAGAAAAGAAAGTGTGGCGTTGGGGTAAAATGATTCCTGGATGTAAGGGATGACTTTTCTCGAACAGTCTTTCATACTTACATTGGTTTTCAGATCAACACGTATCATAAAATTCATTGGCCAAGTTTCAGAAATACTTAAAATTGGATTATATCAAATCATTGTAACTACTCTTGCATGGGTATGTTTTTACAGTTTACATTGTAATTCAGCCTTCTGTAAAAGACAGAAATGCTATTTGAGTTGAACATGTACATAGTGTTTCTCAGTCATTAGAATACAAATTCAATACTTGCTTCACACCTTTTTTTGTGCAGGCTTTAATTTATACTTTCCCACAACAGATGAAGTAGGGAATCATTAAAGAAAATGACCAAAAATAAATAAATACATAAACTCAAACCCTTCAAGAAGAAATTTACCAGCAATCTGGCTAATCGTTGCAAGGTTTTATTCCTGTGAGCAAGGCATATGTGCTGAAATTAAAAAGAGGATTTGCCTGATAAATTTGAGAGGCAGAGAAATAGTTGACATTTTGAGGCATTTATTTGGAATAAATAAATTTTAATGGAGCTAGGCCCATTACACCATTGCCAATAGGTCATTTCAGTTTAGTTCAAGATAAAGGAATTCTTGGATTCAAAATGAAGAAAATGTTTTGGAAATTGAACTTACAGACATGACTCCCTGACATCATGGAGTTTTAAAGTTTAGTGGGGAGGAGATGGTAATCAATTAATGACACAGATAATTGTTAGATGCAAATTGTGGAAAGGACTAAGGTGGAGAATTAAAGCGGCTTTGAGAGCATGAAACTAGAACCCCCCGTTGCAGTGTCAGTGGGCTGAGGGAGTTGAGGAAGTGATGTTTGAGTGGCGATCTGATAGATGCGTGGGACAGGACCTGACCAAGACGAGACCTGCGTGTAGTGTGGGAAAGCCTGGTACTGAAGAAAGTGAAGGGAGGCTCCTGGGTTGGAGCCCAGAGGATACAGGGAACTAAATAAGGCTGGAGAGAGAGTCAGGCTCCACATCCACAGGAGTCATATCAGGGATTTTAGCCTTTATCCTGAGAGCAATAGGAAACCATTGAGCAGATTCCAGGGAATCAGTGGCAAAAGCAGATTTTCTTTATAAACACAATATTCTGGCTGCTGTGTTGAGAATGGACTGGGGAGAGAAAGACCAGAAATTCATGGCTAGAACAGTTAGGAGGTAAGAGATGATGGTGGCCTGAAGTGGTGGTGGTAATAGGATACAGACACTTGGACAGATATGGGAAACATTTCTAGGGTTGAAGTGATAGGTCTTGTTTATGGATTGGATGAGCGGTGTTGTAGACTGATTGCAAACATGACCCCAATTCTTCACCTACCTTCCCTCCACTCCCTTTTGCCATGTGACTTTTAAGTGTCCTTTGTCTCTGACTCTGGACTTGACATGTAATTTGCTTTGGTCAATAAAATGAAGCAGAAGTGACAGTTTGGTGATTCCAAGTCTAAGACTCAAGATGCCTTACTTTCTTCTCCATGAGAAAAGGCCCAAGAAGGCCTGCAGGAATGTCACAGTCCATGGAGCAGATACCAGGTACCTGGTCAGCCAGCTAAGCCTGGTCCAGAGCCATGGACAGGCACCTGGCAATGGCCAAGTGAGCAAGCCCAGCAGAAAGGGACAGAGACATCTAGCAGATCCCCAGCTGACTCCAGATATATGAGCCAAACTGCTTCTTGTTGTATGCCACTGAGGTTTTAGGGTGTTTGTTATGCACCATTATTGTGGTAACAGATAACTGATACAGGAGCAAGGGAGAAAAGCATTTGGAACCAGTCGTCAGTACACCTTGCTATCATAGCAGAGGTTAATATGTTACTAATACTACAGAGTTTGGAGGGAATGAGAAAGAGGGCTGATAGGTTTTGATGGGAGGAAATGGTTACCCTGACACCTTACTAACACATAGAAGTCATTAATCAACTTTTGTTAAAGTTGAGTTGATGAGTGTGTTGGTCCTCAGGAGCAAATGACACTAAAAAGAAGATAGAAGACTCCGAAGGCTCATTTAGAATTTTTGCAGATTTTTCATTATCTGGACTATACTTGTCAAACCTTCTATGGACTAGAGAGTTTCCCATTTCTTTGCATTTTTTGTTGGTTTCACCCTGTTTTTGAACTGGCTCACCAGAGTCACAGAGAGGAAGGAACAATTTACGACAGGCACAAGAAAGTTCTCAGCAGGGGTACTGTCAGTTCAGTCATATCTCTTCAAAGAGAAAGAAAGGAGAAAGTGAACAAAAAGTCCATTCCTGGGGTTTGACTGTGGATGGGACAAGCTGCTTAAATGAGGCCCAGACTTCTGTTTATTGATGCACATAAACTCCCAACACTTAGTCGAGGCGACTGGGGGGAGGGTTTATAGCAAGTTTCCCTCCCAGATGAGTAAAAATGGATGGATCCTTTTCTTTTTGACTTGCACTGTGATTCCTTGATATTGCTTTGTATGCTCTTCAGTGGTTCTGAAATATTAATGTGCACAGGAGTCATTGGAGAGGTTGCAAAACCATAGATCCCTGGAGATTCGGATGCAGCAGGACTGGGGTAGGGCCCAAGAATCTGCATTTCCAGCAAGCTCCCAGGTGAGGCTGCTACTGCTCATCTGGGTACCACACTTGGAGAACTTAGAGATTGGGGTACCCCCTAGTCACCACTCCAAAGAGAATCTGAAATCAATATTGCTTGTAGGCAAATTATTTCCATCTTTTTTTTGTTTTGCCTCATCTAAGAGTAGTGTTAAATCACTACCCCTGCTTTCTAATTATTGCCCAAAAAGCCTGGTTGGAAAAAAAAAAAAAGATGCTGTTCTTTCTGATATTTTCTTTGCAAAGAATGTGAATTGCTGAGAATGCAGGGTTGCTTCTCCTTCCTGCCCTTGATCCCATGCCTTCCATAGTTCACAGTGAGTCAAGCTGAGGAACCACAAAGGTTACGAGTCTTAAATTAGAGGACATGGAGAGCTTTGTTAAGTCCCTTCCACGCCTGCCGCGTGCTTCAGGGAGGGAGGCAGCTGAATGCAGCAGCGTGAAAGAAAAGCCGTGCGTGGAAAGAGGCGAGCGCTTCCTCCTAGATGAGGTCGCGTTTTCCATCCGAAGGTAATGAGCGTCTATAGTTGGCTGGGCAGTGCGTGCCCACTTCGCTGCAGATTTCCCTTGTAGAGCCTTATTGAGGCTATTCATTTTTTCCACCTCCTCTTATGTCACTGACAGAACCTGACTGTGTGGCAAGAAGGGCAGGTAGGTGATGAAAAGCGCTTTCTGGCTCCTGCCATTTTCTTTTCAATACCTCTTAATTTTTGTTCATGTTATAAAATGATGAGGTGCACCTTGTAGAAAATATGGAAAAGCATAAGAATTTTTAAAAATGCATGGGTCCATCCCCCAGAGAAAAATCACTGTTAATATTTTAACTCATTTCTTTCCTGTATTTTTTCGGTCTGTGCAAATACATAGAGGTTTTTACAAAATTAGGATCAGACTTTACAGCTCTGAATCATGGTTCTATAACACCGTGGCCGTTTTTGCACATCATTAAATACTCCCTGAAAATAAGGGTTTTCATGGCTGCAGAATTTTTCATCTTTATCATTCATGAACATTTATTGAACTAATTGTCTATTATTGGAAATTTAGGTTGTTTTAAATTTTTTATTGTTTCTGTCAATATGACAGACTAAATGTTCAGACACACCCAGAACAGAACAACTAAAAACACTGGATTAAATGTTAAAAAACAAACAAAGTCTCTCTCTCTCTCTCCCCCTCCCACCTTCCTTCCCTCCCTCCCTCCCTCCCTCTTTCTCTTTCCCTCTCCTTCTCATACACACACACATTTCTTAGAAAATAAGAATATTTTCTAAGGTCAGGAGCAAGAGAAAAGCACAAACCTGGAGGACTGAGTGCTAGGAATAATGTTTGCCCTGCATTGTGGTTTTCCTAAATTTTATTTTTTATGTTTTTTGCACAAGCCTAATTTCCTAGAGCTTGGGTTTAAATCGGTCACTCATAAGGCAGCAGAATGCAAAGCCTAGGACCCCCCCTGAGTGAGGTGGGGGCGCCAAGCCAAGCCAGGCAAGGGGAGCGTAGCCACAGGGGCTTCCGTGAGGCTGTCTGCTGGACACGGCCTTGGCTCTTGGTCCCGAGAAGCTGAGAAACGGTCAGCTCTCCCTTAGAGGGCTTCTAAGGACTTGTGATATCCTGTTTCTTCACAGAAGTTTTTAGTTTGTGAAAATTCACAAATGTACGTGTGCATTTCTGTGCACATATATTATACTTTGACAAAAATTTAAAAAAAATCCTTTTACCCAGGTGACTTAACCCAGAGATCACAGGTGCATATTTGTTTTACTTTATCCTGGGGCGGAAGAGTCCCACATTCTGGGCAGAAGAAAATGCAAATCTAATTTGGAGAAATGTAAATTAAACTCAGAGAATTTTCACAAAGTTCTGAGATTTAATAGATATAAGAGAACAGGAGCTACCACAGGAGAGGGTCAGTGGAAACAACACATTTCAGACACAGTCCTAAAAGGATGGGCAGAAAATGAATATAAAATAAGTAAAGCTGGATATGTTCAGAATATAAAAAATGAATATAAAAAATGAATATAAAATAAGTAAAGCTGGATATGTTCAGAGAAAGGAGAGGATTGAAGTGTGACTAAGAAATAGAGAATATAAAAATCGAACTTATCTGTAAACGAAGCATATAGTAATTCTTGAAATGTAAAATTAGAAAATTAATGGATTTTTATATGTAATTAAAAAATGTCTACAGCCACATAAAAAAAGTAGAAAGAAACAAGTGGGGTTAATTTTAACACTATGTTTTATTTACCCTGATATGTTGAAGGTGTCATCATTTCAACATGAAAATTATTAAGGAGATAATTTGCATTATTTTTTTCATACGAAGTCCTTGAAGTCCGGTGTGTATTTTACAATTCCAGCATATCCCAGGTTGGAGTAGCCACATTTAGAGCACATGCACACACTCCTACAGGCACAATGGCACTTACTCTTTACTATGTAAAGACAGGCATTGGTCCAATTTCGAATATAAAGTAACACCCTTGATTTACATAGCTATGTAGTGTTAATTAAATAAAACAGATGTGTGTAATTTATTGGACCATTTCCTCACTGTGAAATATTTAGGTTTTTATTTTTCCATTTCAACAAGACTGCAAGGACCATCCTTTATACAAAACCTATGTGCATTTGTGTCTTTTCAAGCCATTGAGTTTCAGATATCAACTGGCTGTACAACAGATGGTTTCAGGAGCAGAGTAGACACAACTGAAGAGCTATTTAGTGAAGTGGAAAAGAGATCTGAAGAAATTGCCCAGAATGCAGCACAGAGACAAAGGAATGGAAAATATGAAAATGTGGTCAAGGAGGCACTTGAGCATGGAGGGATGAATGTCTGAGCAGAGGCAAGAGGAAGAAGGGAGGGTAGGAGCACTCATGAAGGCATGCCTAAAAAATAGACAAAAAAGGAAAGAAAAACAATTAAAAAGACCATGCCTTAACCTTCTAGTATACCCTTATATGTCTGCACCCAACACTTGAGCTACATTTCTTCCAAGACTTGTGTTTGTTTCTGAACCTTTTGATGCTAGTTTTGATATCGATTTCATAATTTATTAAATATTATGTAAACTAATTATAACTGCAATAAAATAATGATTATTTTTATGAAAAAAAAAGACCATGCCTAAGATGTCTCCAGAATTGGTCAAAGACAACAGTCCTCAGATTAAAATATCTGAATGAATTGCAAGAAACAAATTCACATCTAAATACATTGTAGTGAAACTGCAGAATATTGAAGCCAGAGAAGATCTTATAATCAGTTATAGAACAAAGAGGACAAATATCATCTACAAAGGCATAACTGTTAAGCTATACCTCAAGAAAGAGCAGGGTGAAATAGAGACATTGCAGACAAAAACTAAGGGCATTTGCAAGCAGAGTCGCTCACTCACTAAGGGAACTTATGAAGAATTTATTCAGGTAGAAAGGAAATGATTCTAGAAGGTAGGTCAGAGATCAAAACAAAACAAAATTAAAATAATGAACATGATAAATCTAAACAAATATTGACTAGATAAAACACGAATATCTAATTTGTGAAGTTAAAAAAATCAAGCTTGACCTAAAGTCCGGACAGCAATGGTTCTAACTGGGTGGTTGGAGCCAAGTGTTTTAAAGTACATGTCTTGTTTAGGAGAAGATTTAAGGTATTGATTAACTTTAGACATCTTAAGCTAAGATTCCCAGAGGAATCCCTAAAGGAAGAGAAATAGAATGCAGAACTTCCAGTCTAGGAGATGTCAGCAAACAGAATGCAGGAACATAAACGTCAATTCCAATAAACAAACACACAAACAAAAATTAGAAGTGGGTACAAAACATGAGCAGAGAAATAAAAATAAATATATCAGCACTAATAGTCTAAGTAAAATATTAAACTGCCCGCTAAAATTTAAGGATCTGGATGAAAAAAAGTAAATAAATGCTTTTTAAAACAGAGAACACAGAAAGGTTAAAAGTGAAAGGACAGAAAAAAAATACCAGTTAAATCATAATTTTTAAAGCTGTTAGAGTTATAAGAATATACGACAAAACTTACCAGGTAAAAAGCATTGTAAGGAGACAAAGAGGTTCATTTACATATTGCCAAAAGTTTTTATTCACCAGAAAGACATGTAATAAACTTGTATGCACTTTACAAAATAGGTCTAAGTAAATAAATAAAAAATTTACAAAATGGCATCAAAGCTAAAAAATTGACCTGCATGTTGGGAAATTTCAGCATACATCTCTAAGTAATTGATAGGTTAATCAAGCAAAAAATAAGGCTATAAAATTTTTGAACAATGTAATTAACACATTTGATGTAATAGATATTTTAAAAATACTGTTCCCAGCAGCACTTAGAAAGTTTATAAAAATTAATGATGTTCTGGGCCAGAAAGAGTTAATTTTCAAAGATTTGTAATCATGCATACTGCAGGCCTAGTTCCATCACAATGAGATAAGAAATCAATAACAAAAACGTGAAATCTAAGGGTTAATTAGTCCCAAACTGGTTCTCTGAAAACGGTCTTCCAAAAAAGGAAACGGCTTCCTTCAGATCTCCAAGGAAACAGGCTATGATTTCCTGCTTAAAGGCTGGACTCCAGCTCTCAGATCCTGCCAGGGGAGGGGCAAATGCTTTGAATCTGAACTGTCAGATGGGGGTGGGGGTGGGGGTGGCGCTGGAGCATCTCAGTCTCTGGTTACATAAAGGAAGAGACTGGCTTTTCCCAAGTAGTGATGCTTAAAAGCCCTCAGACCACTCAGTGGGGGGAGCGGTCTTCTCCTGACTTCTGGCCCTGTCACTTTGCTGTGTGCTGCCCCAGAGAGCCAGGGGGCCAAAAGGAGACCCCACACCTGCTACTGACCCCGTCTCTGTGAGTTTCCCCCCATAAAAACTCCTTCTGCAGGCCTGCTGTAGGTACTGTAGGTCAGTTGCCCTTGTTGGCACTTCGTGGAATAAAGGGACTGTCAGACATTGGTGCAGGGGGTAGGCACTGCCACAGCCACCTTGGAAAACCAGTTGGCATTACTGTTCACATCCCCAGTGTCCAGGAAATTCCACTCCAGAGAAATTTGCACAAGTCCCCTGGGATGGGGACAGATGCCCAGATCCCACCCTCTGCTGGCAGAGGAACACCCCTCCGCAGGCAAACTTAGATTTGGGAAGGGCCCTTTTACCGCTTCTCACACTGGCTACCAGAGAACTGAATTGTGGGCATGGAATTCACAAAATGTGAGCCTCATACGGAGTCTGAGTAATACCCGGGCACAACATTTACCTGTTGACCTTTATAGTTTCCAACATTTTTGAGTTGTGGAGATAAAAAAATAAAGATATACCACTATAACCCATTTACTTTCTAGAAAATACAAGGTATGGCTCTTTGGCATCATGGCAACAGATAACTTGCTGATCAGCAGGGTTTTTCAGTTTTCATTCACTGGATCTGCTGTTGTGGCAACCCAACCAATATTTGGGATTTGAGAATTCATGCTTCACATCTTTTTTTTTTTTCATTGCAACTTTCTTTTCAAAATTGTCCTGAGAGGTTATAGCTTAGATATAATGGAACTGTTACTTCCAACAGTTTTTTAAGGATCCCTTGGAAAAACCCTTCAGGAAGATTACTTGAAAACACCAGCATTCTAACACGCACAATAAAGACATGCACATATTTAACTAGACGTCGTAATGTTTTGCTCCGTAACTTGGAAGATCAGTAAATCTTTATGTTTCTACTTCATAGGTAAATTAGAATTTTATTCTGTTAAAATGAGTGTCTTTTAAAGTCATGTTTGTTTATTTGCCATAATGTTGTCATAAAATATATCCTGGTCTTGGTCTGAAACTTACTTTTCCTTTACAGCATTTCCCTTTGAGCTATGTACCATATGGAGAAGTTGAAAAACACAGCTTTACTGATTATTTACATTCTTATGGAATAGAATCCCTTCAGGGATCACATAGTAACCGTGCATGGCTTTTGGCCAGGAAAATGTTAGCAAAACCCATTCACGCACATGTCAGCTGCTCATCATGCAGGGCACATTCGTCTTTACTTTCTCCTAAATCTTATTGCACGTGTTCTTGGTGGTAGCATTACAACTGTTTACCAGCATCTCCACTTTCAGGTTCACAGGATGGTTACACCACCCCACCTCCTTAAGGTTGGCATGGCCATGGCATTTGCTTTGGCCAAAAAAAAAATGTGAGCTAAGGGATATGTGTCCTTTCTGGGTAGAAACATTTAATTGCCAGGGCTTACACTCCTTGTAGCCGCACACAGAATTGTCTAGTGATAAGGGCTCTGAACTGTTGGGCTCACACCTGCAGGACACCAGTCCTGGAAATTTGCCTGGATGCATAAATGTGAAAGCAAGAACAAGCTTCTGTTGTGTTAAATTGCTGAGATTTGGGGGATTTTGTTGCTGCAGCCTAACTTCATCTGTCCTGACTAATACACCATCTCTTCTACTTGAGTAAGGAATGCCTCTACTAATAAAGATATTATATTTTAATGACCCATTTCATTGACAAATATTTTATCAGAAGGAAAATTAAAAGACTTCTTCTGACAATAAATCTGCCATTCCCCCAGTAATTCAGTCTGAAAAACCTGGAATTACCTGCCATTCTTCAATCTTGGTCATCATGTTTAATGATTTGCTAAATTCTACTGCTGCCAGAAATAAAGAGTGGGAAACAAGATGTTGTGGTTCTAGTTTGTGTTCTTTAGGTTGCTAACGGGATGTTACCGAGCAGAAGACAATTTCTATGTGTCCCTGTTTCTGTATTTTTAAAATGAAAGAGTTTGAGGAGGACATTTTAAAGTGACTTTTAAGCTGTAATGTTCAATGACTTTCTGAAGTATTTCTCAAATGAAATGATTTTTTTGTTGTGTTTTTGTTTTGTTTTGTTTTGTCTTTGAAGTTACTTTGTCACAACACTCCATCAGCTCGTCTTCTGGACTCTTGCCCATTCTGTATTCATTGCATAGCTTTCCTTCCATCTTATACTTCACTTTCATGTACTTGAAAGTTGTTAATCCCCTCCACTATTTAGCCCAGTTCCTAAATACTGTGGGGCTTGGAGTGCTGAATTTGTAAAAGATCCTACATGTTTTCAACTCTTAGGCAGCTTTGGAAACCACAACTCTGAGGCAGAGATAATAAATATCTGCCACTACTTCCCTGGGAGGTACCTGTGGCAGATATTGGTAATCAATTACGGCACTTTTCCTCTTTGAGTATGGATACAACTTAAGAGTCATTTTCAACCCTGAGCTTTAGGAAGTTACTCCCAGCCAATCAGAAATTTCAGTTTTTATGTCGAAATGATGTTGCTATTCCTGACTGTTTCGTTTCCTGGCTGCTAATGCAAACATCATGCAGAGTGTTGGCTTGAACAACAGGAATTTTTTTGATTACTGTTTTGAGGGTAGGAGAAGTCCAAAATCAAGGCATCGTCAAGGCGGTGCTTGCTCCCAGAAGATCGTGGCGTTCTGGGGCTGGCTACCAGCGATCCCTGGTCCTTGACTTCTCTGTCACATGACGATGCACATGGCAGCCGCTTCTGTACTCTTCCTTCTCTTGCAGGTTCCATTGACCCTCAGCTTCTGGCTGCTCCCTGGGTTCCTGTGTGTTATTTTGTTTTTCTCTGTGTCTGGATTTCATTCTGCTTATAAAGCCTCCAGTGAGAGGATTAAGATACCTCCTGATGTAGCTGGGCCACACTGTAACTGGAGTGACCTCATCAAGAAGCCTATATACAATGGTTCTCACGCGCACGAATGGATGAGGATGAAGAGCATGTTTTTCTAGGGTACACAGCTCAAAGCCACCACTCCGGCCTCGAGGATAAAGTCCACCTTTGGCTGGTGGTGCAAGCCCTCTACAATCAATCTACATATTTTCTTCTCGACCAACTTGCCCCCACAGTCTACCTCATTTTCCTTAGCAGGGTTAGTTCTGGCTGTAGGTCTTTTCTTGAGTTTTTTTTCTTCCAGCTACAATGACTTCTAAAAAAAAAAGCCAACCATTATTCCAGCACCAACTCAAGTTTTTATTACACCCAGTGACTTCTACAACCACTTTACTTCCCCTTGTCGCTACCTCTCCTCTAGGCATTTCTCCTGGTATTTCCATCTTTTTCAGTGCCCCGCCCCCACCAACAATTGTAGTTGTGTTTCTAGAATTTACTGACAGAGTAAACATATATTGGCATTTAGTTACTATCCATTCAGGTAGCATTTTTAAATGAACAAACATTAATCACAGCTACTTCCATTGATGGGAAAAGTTGGAGAATCCAAATGCATGAAGAATGTATTCCATCTGCTGACAATATTTGGTCCACATAGGTATTTCACCTTAAGAGAAGTCTATGACATTCTACTAATCCATGACCACCAGTGGGTGAACACTTGCTTAGAATGTTCATGATGTTTTCCTTTCTTAAAGGGTTATATTTCTTTAGTCAGCATTCTCCAGAGAAACACAACCAACAGGTTTTTTAGAATATTGTAAGGATTGGGTTGGCTCACGTGATTATGAGGGCTTGCAAGTCCAAATTCCATAGGGCGAGCATAGACTGGAAATTCTGGTAAGAGTTGATGTTGAAGTCTTGAGGCAGAAATTCTTCTGACCTCTGGAATCCTCAGTTCTTGCTAAGACCTCCAAGTGATTGGATGAGGCCCACCCATATTATGGAGGGCAGTCTCCTTTATTTAATGTCATCTGATTGTAGATGCTAATCCACAGTGACAAGTGGGCCAGTATTTGATCACACAATTGGACGCCTTAACCTAGCCAAGTCGACACATAAAATTAACTATCACAAAGTGGAAACTACATCTTACAATTTCTTTACCATAACACCTTCCCTGGCCATCCAGCATCACCCTCAGCTACAAACTCAGTTTTATCAAAATGCTGCTGCTACCACCCTGCTTAGAAATGCTGAGATATTATCTAATGAATAAGGAGAAAGGCAAGCTAAGAATATTCACCATATCTCAGTGGTTCTCAAACTATGACCTACGGTGGTGCCAGCCTGTGAGAGTTGAATACAGAAGGTGAGAGTAAGCAGTTAGCAACATTTATAACAGTTTTCCTGATCACATTCATTACAAAGCAATTTCGTTGCTGCATCTAATAACAAAAATCTGGGCTTGTCTTTTGTATGCCTTTATTTTTTTATTTCCTTTTCTATTGTCATTTTTATTTTATTTTACTAAAGTATCCATCCTTGACTGATTGGGAATTAAAAAACAAACTATATTGGTCCTCCAATATAGAGCTCTTGAAAATTATTGCTTTACTTAAATTTATAAACTTTTTAATTTTTTTTTTTTTCTGGATCACTTTTCCTATGTGATTAAGATCATAACCAGTATTCAAATGCTTACTTTGGGTCTTTTGTGAAAACAGGAAATAGTGTATCTTACAAATTTCTCATAGATATACTATCAGTTCAATAATCATGTAATAGTAGTTCAGCTTTTAAATCAGAGAACTGAAACCCATCCTCTGTCCTCAGAGAGCGCCACTGTATTTAGACACATGAAGAAAACCCAGTAGGTGATGGATAGAGAACTGACAGTCCACCTAAGCTTTTGAATTTTCTGCATTTAGCTAATTCTAACTTTAAATGACAAATATTCTTGCTATGGATCCTTGTTCAAGCACAACTAATAATAACTGTTACAGTATATCCTAGGAACGGGAAAGACATGGTGCTCAGAAATAGGTTTCCATCCATAAATGCTGTTACTAAGAGGATCCCAGGTGTATTTGGAGTATAGGAGGCATAAAGCACATAGCAGGAATATAATATTAGAGTTGCTGAGGTCATGGGGGAATTTGGCTTGCCTGCATTTTCATTTAAATTATATTCACAAGTAACGCCACTGTGAATGAAGTTATATCATTAGACGTGTCAGGCACTTTAGACTCCATTTCCATATGTCCTATTATATGAAGGCCTGCAATGTGAAATTCTCTCCAGATTAATCTGAGAGGAAAATATAGACACTCATTCTGAATACATCCCAGAAGGGATTAAGTGACCTGATTTCAAGAGAAAAAAAAAGGAACAGGCGATGATATGACTAATTTGACTCCTGGTAAAATAAAAGTGACAAACAACAATTCTATTCAAAATGAAAGTTTCCCTCCTTCCAAAGCAGACTTCCCTGCTAACTCTGGCATATTCTATTTGCAAAATATTTTGAATGACTCTCAATGTGCCTCTGCTTGTGAAGTCAGGTTTCCTCCCTGCCTGAGCATAGACGCCAACATTTATTTTGATGGAAAATTAAGTATTTATCGCAGGCATGGGAAACACATAACTTTTTTTTTTGAAAGCAGTTGCTCTGAATCTCTTTCACCTTCTGAGAGAAACATCATAGTTACCGAGAAAATATTATCAGTACATTTGTATTTAATATGCCATCAATTTGTTTTAAAGAACATACTCTGATTTGGTACTGCAATGAAAACAACTAATTATGGCATCTTTCCCACTGAAGCAAAACTCCCAATATACAGATTGGTTTGCTTAGGGAACTTAGTAATTAAATAGCATATATGTGCCTTGTGATGTCTCCTCTTTAGAGTTTCATCTAAAGAGGAGGGCTTCTTAAAGGAAACCTTTTAATGCAAAATGCTGGGTTCCTTACTGATGATTTAGTTTTAGTATAGGAAACCAGATGGGGACTAGTTAGCTCAGATTTAATAGGCTTTGAAAAAAATCTTTAATCATTTAATCTAGAAAATGATTCCACTTTCCCCAAATTTTCTCCCAGATAATTAAAAAAAATTGCTATCATTGCTCGCAAGAAAGAACTGGGATTTTTTACATTTTTCTATTCAGTGACACATCTTTCAAGAAAAAGAGAAGGGAACATGTGGGGAAAGAAAAGAAAAAGAGAGCAAACCAAAATAGGACATCCAGTTCATACTTTAGTCTGAAATGTTATTTCTCAAAATACTGAGAAATCGCCTCATCCTTGTGGTACTGGGATCAAGAGTAGAGTAATGTCACCTGATGGGCTTGCTAATTTCTGGATTTATCATTATGTGATGTTTTCAAGTGCTTTCTGAAACTTTCCTAATTATACTAGTGAATGTTTTAAAAGCGGAAGTGGTTAAAGGCTTAGTTTAAACTACACCTAATGCCTTGAACACTTTTGCTCTAGTTCAAGATCAGGCAGGAATTGCTAACATGGCATCTTATGTAAGAGAGGAATGAGATGCCAAACTCTAAAATGGAAAAGCTGAGAGACTGGAGAAAGAAACCCAAACTCATCAGCATTTTACTAACTCTGTCCTGTCACAGCCATTGAAATGCTTTGAAAGTGAGCCCTAGGAAAAGGCATGTCCTGAGGGTAACACTGAGATTTCAGTCACATGGAGACGTTGAAGAAATGGCTGAATCTGCAGAATGTAACTCCCCCTCGGTCATCATTCCTTAGACATGTTATCTAAGAGGAGTTAGATTGTGGTTACACAAGGGCTTATGCCTCCAGAAATACATGTGCTTCCCTGCGGTACATTGACACGTAAACAGTTACATTTTCACAAAGGGCAGACAATTGAGTTGTATCTGAAACCTGAAGAAAGATTTTTCTATCTTCTTGTTGTTTACTTTGAATTTTGGTTTCTTTACCTGGACTTTCAGCAGGCCCACCATCTCCTCAATGCTGACAGATATCGAGTAGGGCATGTGGGTGTGAATCCCATTCAGAACATGTGGTCTGGTTGTCTTTTGGGAATAATTCATCAAATGGAAACATTTTTTTAATCAAGTGGATCTCTCTTTTCTTTTGATCACTCTTCCTTGTCAGCTCTCGGGGATCTAGTCCAGGAAATCACTAGCTGAAGCTGTAATACCACCTTTCATTTGAGGACATTGGGAACAGCATGCATTATGGTCCCATCTTCCTTGAAGTAAATTCCACATGGATGCCTCCCAGATTCTTCAACAAGATGAGAAAACAGTTAAAGAACTAGGACAGTCTCCTATGGCTTACCAGTTTCTAAATCTGAAGTAGCAGCAGGAGGACAGGCAAGAAAGTGTGTGCCTGTCTCTCTGGGGTGAAGCTCACTTGGATATCTCAAGTGCATAGTGGAGGTTACTCCTGCATTGGGCTTAAGGATCAAATCTGAGCAAATTTATGAAAAAGGCAACATTTTCTTTGTCTTCAATATACTCCCCTTTCTCTTTTGACTTCTTTCATTTCCCTCTGGTATTTAGTAGCCCCAAGCATTTCTCTCTTCATCTCCTCCTTCCCTCATTCAAAATCTGTTTAAAAATCTCATCCACTCTCATACTCTAGGAAAGGTAGAAATGCGTATTTCTTATAGGAACACTTAAGGTTTAACAGGCATCAAAGGCAGAAGTAGAGAAGATTCTGTGGGATTCCAGGATCCACCACAGGCAGGGAAGACTGTCAACTGAGTATAGAGAGGAATGAAGTTCTGCTACGTGCTACAATGTGGATGAACCTTGAAGACATCATGTTGAGTGACATAATTCAGACAATCCCCACACAAAAAATTGTATGATCTTGCTTATATTAGAGACCTAGAATAAGCAAATTCATAGAGACAGAGAGTAGATAACAGTGTACCAGGGGCCAGGGGTGAGGGGAGGGGCAAGTTATTGCTTAATGGGATAATGGATATTGGTGATGGTAGCACAATATTGCAAATGCAGTTAATAACACTGAATTGATACTTGAAAGTGGTTAAAATGGGAAACTTTGAGTTGTATATGTGTTACTACAACAAAAGTTGTTTTTAGTTTTTTTTTTTTTAAGAAGAATGTTGGCTGGGTTGAAGTCAACAGGGTTTTGCCTTGCCTTCAGTTGCTCTTCAGTTAGCTCTTCAGTCTTCAGTTAGCGCTTCTATTTTTTTAAAAAAGATTTATTTATTTATTTATTTTATCCATTTTAACCCCCCCACACCCCCGTTTTGCCATTTTGTGTCCATTCGCTGGGCAATTCTCTGTTTCCTACCCTCTCTTCTCATCCTTCTCCTCCAGTCGTTACCGGATTTGATCCTGGCAAACTCTGATCTGGGAGAGAGGTGTTCTGCCACCTGTGTCACCTCAGTTCCTGGTTTTTCAGCACGGCTCATCTTGGCTCTCTCCTGTTACGTCATCATCTTGCTGCATAGCTAGGCAGGGCCTGGCACGCCTGCACACAGGGCCTAGCGGCTCGCCCGCGCACAGGGCCTGGCAGCATGTGTGCCTTCTATATATTTTTAAATTTTACCAGGATGTCCTGAGGATCAAACCCAGGTCCCTCCATATGGTAGATGGACACCCAACCATTTGAGCCACGTCTGCCCCCCTCTTCTATTTTTGAGTAAGACTTCTTCTGCTAGAAATTATTGCTAGCACTGGCTAAAAGTAATAACCTAGGAAAGTCCACTCCACTTTAGAAAATTTTGCAAATTTATTAGTGAGTGTTCCCATCTGCCCATTTAAATAGCTTTCTCACTGATTACAGAGGGAGGAAAGGGAAAGGGGGAATTGAAAGTTGTGGCTAAGCTGTTAAATGCAAAGTTTCTTACATAAATTATTGCACTTAAGTCTCCTTAAAACCAGTAAGAATTACTAACTTTGTGTTTCCCATAGAGATTGAAAAACAGCCAATAGGTGTAAACCTGCGAAGTAGCTGAACTACAGATTAAACCAAGGTCATCACGGGCCCCAGGCTGATGGCAGTGCTACATGCTGTTTTGGTTGTGGTGATTGTGCGTATGTGAGTGTGTGTGTGTTCTGAGTGGTTGAGATATTTCTTCAGTCCTTACTGACTATCTAAACTGCTTTCCTCTGAACTAATCAATGATTAATTTAAAAATAGAGAAATAAAGGAACAAAACAGGAAAGAAGGAAAGCATGGGAGAAAGTACTTCTACAATCAAAACCAGAATACCACTAGAGTAGGAGAGGAACAAAGCATACAAACTTAGATGAAGTATGATTAATAATACCTCTGTAGTGCTGCTGAAGTGCTAGCTGATGCACGAAATTTGATGAGTTTCACATTTAAGCCTCAAACAATTTTATGAAGTTGACTATATTATCCCCATTTAACAAATGAAGAAAATAGGGCACAGAGATGTTAAGTAATTTACCCAAGACCAAACTTCTAGTAAGATTCTGGATATAAGCATTAGGATATGCTCCTTTCTAGGGCTATTTGGTATCTCTTCCAACCTTTCCTCTTAGGCTCAGATACCAATGCTTTCTTCCAAAGAAGGAAGGAATTCTTGATAAGAAAGAGTTCTGTCAGTGTAGACATTGGTTAGCTCAGATAATATTTTTCTTTTGGAAAACAGATTAATATTCATAGAATAAATTGAAAAGAACAATTATTAGCTACATAAACAGTATTGACCCCAGATGTTTTTGTGCATATTGAAATTTTCAGAGAAAAACTGGGAAGAGCAGTCCATTACAATTTATATACTGAGCAAACTCCCGATTCTAAAACCTTATTAAACACACACATACATAACTGTTATCATCACACTTAAAAAGAAGGATGCAGAAACTCTAATAGAGATGCTAGTGCATCAAATCCAGGAAAAGATCAAAATAATAATACAAAATGACTAAGTAGGGTTTATTTCAGTAAGGTAAAAATATTTCAGTATTCAGAGACTGATTGACATCAATATCAAGAAACTGATGATTTAGTCTATCTCTTCAATAGAACAAAGAAGACAAAACTATCGTTATATTGATATTTAACAACAGTCACTTGATAAATTTCAGCTTTAGGTTGATTTTTAAAAGTTAACCTATATAGGCTAAGATTCGAAGGATCCTTTTTTAACCTGAATTTTAAAAATCTCTACCAAACCGACAATATTGGCAGTCATTTTTCTCAATGTTAAAGCACTGACAGCATCTCTTTGAGAGTTAAGAAGTTAGCAAAAAATATGGTTTCCTCTTATTGCTGTCATAATGCACGTTAAAAAAATGGACATTCAAGTCAGTGCAGTTAAGGTAGCAGCCATAAACAAATGGTGGATCATTGGTGAAAAAGACACCAAGTTATTATTTGTAGAGGATTTTATTGTCCATATCAGAAATCCTAGAGCATTGATGAATCAAACTATTAAACTCATAAAAGTTCAGTAATTTTCCAGGGTACTAAATTCATAAGTGGAAATCAATAGCTTTCTTCTATGGCAAAAATAACTATTAAGAAATAAAGTGGAAAAAAAATCCGTTTCACAAAAGCAATAAAAATGGACAGCATCTAGATTGAAAAAGAAACATGCAAGTTCTATTTTAAAAACTGAAAACTACAAAACTGGACTAAGACGTATAACAAAAGAGTATTGAACAAATGAGAGACAAGCCACCTCTATATGGAAAGACTTAGTTTTCAATTCTTCCCGAACTAATTCTAAAAGTTGATGCAATTGCAAAATGATACCGAATCAGATTAAAGCATGACTAAAAATTCCGAAATTTACTTGCAAGAATGAAAACATATTAATTCCAAGAATATTTTGGAATAGACAAATAGTAAATGCACTTCCACAAATAGAAAAAGCTAAGAAAATTAAAATGGTGTGACGATGGTCTCAGGAAAATGTACACTAAAATAGTGAAATAAAATAGAAATCTAAAAAAGACTTCAAAACCAAAACTGTCAAAGAATCAAGTGATTTCCTTGATTATACTTAATATGACATCAAAGCTCCTGTAAAAAACAAAGTGCTGATATCCTGTCTCTTTGTCTCTTGTACTCCCTTGTGAATTTATTTTTTCTAGACAAATAGAGGCACTCAAATAAATATAACAATAATGACAGCAGCTGCGACTAACATTTATTTAATGCTTCTGTTATGCCAGGAACTGTTTGAAGCACATTGCATGTTTAATTCCTTCAATTGACAAAACAACTTCTTGAATTTTCCACAATTTACAGATCAAGAAACTGAGACCTGGAAAGTCACAGTAACTTGCCCACAAATAGTGATGATGAAGTCATAATGCAAATACAGTCTGGCATCAGAACCCAGAGTTTTAGGATTAAACTCTGATTCCACATGGACATATATATTTTGTAAGTATTTCTAAGTAGAGGGTCAAAGTCTTGACATAGAGGAACTAATATATTAATAGCAGTTGTTCCGAGAATTTTCTTCTTTATACCCAAATATTTTTAAAAAACTATGCAGTAAGCATTCCTTTTATAATCATAGAAAAGTACTTTTTCAAAGGTGACTGCAGCCCGGTGATGTCTCCTTGATGCAGAGCTCAACATGCCTCCCAAACTTGTATCATTTTACTCATCTGTTTGCTAGCCCTATAACTGAATGCCCCTTTTCTTTTTATGGTGCTACCATCATTAGCATCACTCCCATAATTTGAGTTCCAAAAATGTTCCATATCTGGCAGGCATTTTACACATTATATCAATTAGTCTTTTAATTACTATTCTCATTTAACAGAAGACAACCAAAGCTTGGAGAGATTAAGGATTTTGCCCAGGGTCACATGGCACATACAAGATCACTTGCAGGACTGGCCAACTCTGCAGCCTCTACTCCTTCCTTTCTGCAATGCTGTGTCTCATGGAACTTCCAATTGGCCTCAAATGGACACTTCAGAGGCAAAAACTTGATTTTAACACCTCTTTGATTTTCATTAAATTCAGATGCATACACAATCACATTATTTAATATGCCTCAAAAATTAAGGATGAATTATTTTTTGTCTGAAAATTGAATCTCTCCTTGGTATCTTTGCATCTTCCTTTTCCTCTTCAGATAATATTAGAAAAATAGCATTGTTTCCCAAAGTTTTAATCAAATGCAGATCCCCAGTCTCCTTTATCAACTCCAAAGGTTATCCTATATACTAAGAATTAGCACTTTAATTTAATCAAAGTATTCATTGAATATCCACTATGTCTTAGTTACTGTGCTAACCATTGAATGGGGACAGAATAGCATTTTATTAGCACAATGCTGGTTGCTATAACAAATAAGCTCCCAAATCTCTGAGCTTAATGTGATAAAAGTTAATATTGATCTCCTGGGTTGGGTAAGTTTCTCCTGTTTGTGACAGGCTCTTTCTCTCTTGTGGTTTCTCAAGTTCTTTATCTTTTTTCCATTCCACCCAGCTTAAGGGAAATAAACGTATAGGCATTGCATTTTATATGGGCCTGTTCTTGAAATGGTCCACATCACTTCTGCCCACATTTCACTGGCCAGAACTCATTCATATGACTACCTAACTTCAAGAGAGGCTGAGAAATGTAGATGTATGCCCAAAGAGTAATTAAAAAGTCTCTCTCTTTGCTTGTTTGTCACTCACAATATGGTGGGAGAGATTGGTGACATTAACTATATTATAAATAAAATCAAGGGGCAACTTCAACTGTGGTGGTTGCCCTTAAGGGATAGAATTAGGTGCTAGGAGAGCCCCTTATTTAGAGCTGGTTTTGATCTAATTAGAGAAACCAGAAAGGAGTCTTCTAGGAAGCAAGACTTAGATTTCAAAGATGGGTAGGGGAAGAAAAGAAAGAAGAGTTCAAAGACCCTGTGGCAGGGGAGCTTCTGGTAAGCAGGTGGAACAGGGGAAAGAGGGTGAGAAGAGGTTAGAGGAGGCTGGAGAAGCTGAGCCTGTAGGGTCTTGTGGGCCCTTTAGGGGTCTGAACCCTCTCCCGTGGACAAGGCAAAACCACTGAGGAGTTTTAAGTAGTTAGGCTGACCTGCTCAGATTTACATCTTGAACAAAATCACTCTGGCTTCTGCATTTGAAGTTACGTTGGAGTAGAGGGCAGGAATGAATGTGGGGAGACCTTTAAGGAGGCCCTAGTAGAAGCAAGGGTGCTGGAGGTGGGAAGAAGTAGAGTCATGAATTCAACAGACTTGGTGATGAATAAGACTTTGTCATTTATCTCTTCAGTCCTGTTGTCAGATGGTTTGGGTCCTCATAGCTTCTAAGTTTATTAATGAATTCTAAGGCTGGACAACATTTCTGGGGAGCAAAAAGCTAGCTTAAATAGCCTTGGACCAGAATTGAGCAAAAATGAAATGGAGACATGGTTGTTAGTGGCCCAGTGCTTTTTCTTATAAATTTTCTCTTCAATACTTTCCTCCTTTGATTCCATTCTTTCATCTTAACCACAGGGATGTAACTAATTTGTGCCACAATATATTATGTTTTTAATGGGTATTTGCCTTTTAAAAGAGAACTCTAGGAAAGAAGCATATCATTTAAAGAAATTAACCCAGAAAAATAAACCAATGCTATTTTGAATATTTGGGGGAACGACCACTTTCAACATCGTTATTAAGGAAATTAATCCTGGTTCTATTTGGGGCCTCCTAATTCAAATGGAGGAGTTCTTCATGTCAGCCCAGCCATGCACCTAGAGTTTCCCTGGGAGAGCTGAGACAAGTATCCCTTCTGGCTGACTTAAGTTTTAGTCTTCTTCTTTACAACTTGACACCACTGGAAAGAACTTAAAAACCAGAGAGAAAGCCCATTGCCTGCTGAAAATATACATATGTCTGCATTTTAAAATATTTTTGTATGTATACAAAAATATAAAACAAAATATATATTCCATTTTTGTGTTTGTATACTTAAGAAAGCCACAGACCACAGGCAGAAGCTTTATTTATGGGAGCCTTTCCACTGTGGTTAAGAATTTGCTGCTCCATTTGAAAGCAGATTATAGGAAACTATACTCTTTCTCACTTACTCCCAAAAATATGGGATCAGGACCAAGGTCCTGTAAGGTGACACCTGATTTATCCCTAGATTCTTCCAGTGTGTGTGAGTGTGTGTCTACATAAGTCATCCTCTTCACTCAGGCATCTCACCAGATCAGGCCCTAAGCCTGATCTGCACTTACTTTTGAGCAGAAGTCAAGGATCCAACAAACACAGTCCCTCTATCTAGAACTTGGGAAAAGAAGCATAATTTTGTAGCTGGCATACCCAGTCCCTTGGCAGGAAAAACCCCATGTGCACTTGTTCAAATAGATCTCTGGTGATTTTTAGTGTTCCAGCACTTGGTTGACAAGAAGAGTGCAGAGCAATTCTTCATTTATTTTACAATTCAGTGAGCACCAAATTAAATTTAGTGGCCATTATAAACACACACCTACAATACCTCCCCATCCTCAATTAAAAAAAGATTCATTACATTTAGGCTAATAAACACTTGATTTCAGTTCTTTTTTTAAACATCGTGAAACTATTTTAGACCATTTAATTATTACTTAATCATAGGATTTGGAGCACTTTTTTTTTCAAGGAACATTGTAATACTTCATCTACAGACAGTAAGTGTAGCTGATATTTGTATTTAGTAGGAGAGCAATACAAATGCATTACCTTCCCCCCAGCGTGGGACATGACTCCTGGAGATGAGCCTCCCTGGCACCAAGGGATTGCTACCAAGCACCAACTAGCAATGCAACTGGGAAAAAGACCTCGAATAAAAGGGGGGAAAGGTAAAGACAAATGAGTTTATATGGCTAAGAGACTTCAAAGTGAGTCGGGAGGTCATCCCAGAGGTATCACTTATGCACATCTCAGCAGGATCTCATAGACTGCCAAAGTGGATACTACTCCAAATAGTGGGGCTCCTGAGGGCTCTGGAGACACCGAGGTCCTATGGTAAGGGCAGGTAGCTCCGGAATTTTGTGCCTTGCCAGTGGGCCCTACTTTGGAGTTTTTGCTCCTGAGAGTGACAGAATTGGATTCAATTATGTCTTCCCTACACATGACTCATTTGTCCTTCTATTTAAACCTATACTTGGTGATGGAGTTGGAAGGTGTACTTCCAAAAGACTTGAATCTTTGGGCTGTCCATGTGCCAGCTGGGCCCTGAGCCTCAGCGGAGTTGCAACACCTACTCTCCAGTTCATTGGACTTACCCAGGACAACTAACAAGGAGGTGAGGATTGACAACCATCATACCAAGGAAATGAGAGAGCCTACAACTGCAAGCAAGAAAGTCCCATCCATCAGCTGTATGGCATCAAAGCCCCTTCTCACTTACAGGTGGAGTGGACATTGCCATCCCAGAATCCTCAGGATTGGAGAATGAACTATGGACTAGAGTGGACTAACTAGTATTCTATAATAGACTTGTTGTGATTCTAGCAATGGAAGAAATTACAACATTAATGTGGAGGTAGTGGCTACTGGAGGCTCTGGGGATGGGGAAAGGGAAAAACAGGTGTAATATGGGGGCCTTTTCAGGACTTGGGAATCATCCTGAATGACATTGCAAATGCAGATATAGGCCATTTTATATCATCCCATAACCTGTAGAACTGTGTGGGAGAGAGTGTAGACTACAATGTGAACTATGGTCCATACTCAGTGGCAATGCCCCAGGATGCATTTATCAACTGCAATGAATGTGCCACACTAATGAAGGATGTTGTTTGTGTGGGAGGGTGTGGGAGGGGTGGGGAGTGGGGCATATGGGAATCCTTATATTTTTGTGTAACATTTATGTAATCTAAGTGTCTTTTAAAAAAATTAAAAAAAAAAAAGCAAGTAGCAATAATGCTCAGTGTAATTGAGTTATAGGTGTGTGTTGTGAATGTGGCAAAAAATACCACAGATCCTGCAGAGTTAATCAAAGCAGGAGAATAAGCAGTTGGATGTTTAGGTTCTTGTCAATGTGTTGTTTTGAGAGACTCTGGCCAGAGATGTCTTCCCCACCACCTGGCGACTCAGCCTGAATAGTCTCAGAATCACTGTCGGCAGCCACCTTTGATCTTTTAGCTAAAGCTGGCACAAGCTGACTTTTATTATGACTTTGGCCAACTGCTGTCACAGCACTCAATGAGTGTGGACCCAACCAAACCTTAGGATGTAACCTGTGAACACTCACCCCCTCCCATCTATACATGTGCTCAAAAGAACAAGTTTAGGGCCCTGACACCCACATTCTGGGGTGGGGAGAAACCAATTGTTTGGTTACTACATTGATGGAAGGAAGATGAAATTGCTCTATTTGATTTCCCATTATAGTCCATTGTTAATTTAGAGTACTTGATAAGGATTGAGGTCTCCAAGTTGAGGTTGGTTGTATGGAAGACCAATGTAGCAACATCATCTGGGTTACAGAAGCTTTTAAACTTCTTATCAATGAAATTTTCTTTTTATAAAAATTGTATAAAGGATTTTACATATAGAACACATAAACCAGCATTGCACTGGTGACCTGAAGGTGAAGAATCTGGAAGCTTATATACTCAGCTTTCCCCTTGAATGCCCCTCCCTCCAAAATACTTGGTGAGATCTCAGGCTATAGGGAAGCCAGTGTGAGAAAAAGTTAACGCACTGAACCCTTTGATTAAAAAGATCCCAGTGTCCAGGTGGCAGCAGTGAGCATCCAGGAATAGTTTTGAAATGGAGACAGAGAGAGGGCAGAGGGAGTGTGCCCAAATGTCACCATCACCACCAACTAGTTCTATGGCAGGAATTGAAGTACATGCATGCCACTTTGGACCCACTTATGTATTTGATCCTTATTAGAAATAGGATTCTTCTCAGTGCTCTAGAACATCTAAAGGTAGCTCCCGTAGGTGACTTGGGATGTATCACTTCCAAACATCCAGCAATATAATTTTCTGGCATATCTTCTAGATTTCAGAATGGATCTCTTATTGGTTGCTGACTCAGTTTCTCCTTTCCCCCATTTCTGATTTGCTGTTAGTGGATGGGGAATCATGCCTCATACCTTGAGAAGACATGGCTATGGACAGAGAAGAGTAGCAATGAAAGGCCAGAAGTAAGCTACCAGTATTTTGAAGCTCATGAGCTACCACTCAGCCACTTTTGGGACACTGGTTAAGGAGTTGTCCAAAGACCATGGCTAAGGATAATGGAAAGTTAATTCCAAATTCTCCTTTGAAAATAGTTGGCCTGTGAAATTTATTTATTTACTGATTTACTCTTCCTATTCCCAGCAAGGAAAAATAGCATTCAGTTATGATGTGAAAACATTTGGGCCAGAGCAGTTCAGTATTTTAAAAATATTTTAAAATCTAAAACAAGACTTCCAGGAAAAGGGGGTGGAGCAATGACTTCTTTCCATTTTTGTCCCTGAAACCTGCTGACATGGGGGTGAGGAAGGAAGGATAGAAAATTAAGAGACTCCTACAGGACACTGGTAATTACCGACACCCATGGTAACAGACTGTAAAAAACATTAACTAAACATGGAGAAATTTGGACTCATTCAAGGGAAGGTGCCCAAAGGAATGCAGACCCACTCAGATTTAAAGCAGGATGTGGTGTTCTCTGAAAATGAAGTGGAGAATGATAAAGAAATGCATCGTGGAGGGGGTCAGGGAGGGAGACCCGGGAGATCCCTGCAGGGTGCTGTTTGACTTGACACCGCAGTCGGGGCAGGTGGCTGCAAGACAGACAGCTGGGACGGCCGTCTTGTTGCTTTTTGCGGGCTGCATTCCTACCCTAGAGAACCGGACTAGAAGTAAGGCAGCCTGTTTTCATGAGAGGAAGTGTGGCCAACAGCATCGAAACTCTTCATTAGAGTGATGTTTACTGGGCATGTGCACAGCTGTGTGTGTGTGGGAGGACGTTTAAAGCTGATAGAAGATTCCTAGAACATAAATTGTAGAAAATTAGTAGGAACCTGTTCCAAAGCAACGTCTTTATTTTGACACTGCTGGCTGGCCCAGCTCAACATGCACCCACCTGATCTTCCACTGCCGTCTCCACCCCATACACCTCCCCTGACGGTTTTCAGTAAATTGCATGTTGGGAGAGAGTTGCTCTCAACAAATTCTTGGCTCTGCCAAAATGTCCACATTCTTAAACCCCCAAATCTGAGAACATGTGATGTGAGATAGCAAAAGGGACTTGGCAGATGCAATTAAGTTAAGGATCTTGGGATGGGGAGATCATCCTGAATTCTCCCGGTGGACCCAATGTAATCACAAGGGTCCTTATTAGAGGGAGGTGCCTGAGTCAGAGAGAGAGAGAGATTTGAAGATGCTGCACTGCTGGCTTTGAAGATGGAGGAAGGGGCCATGAGCGGAGGAACGCAGGTGACCCCAGAAGCTGGATAAAGCAAGGAAACAGATTGTATTAGTCAGCCAAAAGGGGTGCTGATGCAAAGTACCAGAAATCCATTGGCTTTTATAAGGGGTATTTATTTGGGGTAAAAGCTTACAGTTACAAGGCCCTAAAGAGTCCAACTCAAGGTTACTTTTCTCACCCAAAGTCTTGCCACGTGTTGAAGCAAGATGGCAGGCGATGTCTGCAAGGGTTCAGCCTTCCTCTCTCTCTTAAGGCTCCATGGTCTCA
>JAQZBX010004391.1:0-60538 GCA_029593785.1 Cabassous unicinctus | reverse complement strand
GGGGGGGGGGAGAAAACAAAAAGAGAGAGTGAGAGAGGATGATTGACGAAATCAGCATCTCTTGAGCTTGAATTATGAGCAAGCACAAATGATCGTTCCCTATGTAATACTTATCATTTTAACACAGTGAGATGGGCGATTATTAAACTTACTTTACAAATAAAGAATTGTAGCCAAACAAGTCTGAGTAAAGTTCTTTGTTGATGAATGGCAGAGCCAGGAATTAAATTTAGATATTCTTGCTCCTAAGGCCCTGCTCTTTATATTCTCCCCCCCGCCTCACTCCTACACACCTAGTTACCCTCAACTTCAATTTGATAGTAATAGATGTTTGGGGGGGCAGGGGCGGGTAGAGGAATATGTTCCACGGTTAAATGATTTTGGAAAATTCTGAGTTAATTTAATTTGAACAGGTCGCTTTTAATTCAAGACTTCTTAGAGCCTTTACTATGCTAATATACATTTTTAATATCTAAGAGGGAGCTAGGAAACATACTGTTGTCTAAACTTGTTTGTCTATGGAAACCTTTCAGAAGAATGCCTACTAATACCTCGTGAATGCTGGTATTCTAGGGAAAACAGTTTGGGCATCTCTAAAGGTTATTTTTATTTTAACAACACATTCCTGAGGGTCCCCAAGCCTTCAAGTGCAAAAAATTACAATTTTCTAGGAGTATTATTTTTGCAGGCTTTTCTGACAGCCCCAGGACAACAAGGACCCCTTTGAACACATCCAATTTTATTGGTTCTCAGCTGTTGAAAAAAATACAATTCTAATACTAGAATTAGGCACTTTCCCAGATGTGGGATGTATTTTGGAAAACGATCCTGATTTGACTGAAACCGTACCATATACATTAAAACTTGCTTCTTTTACTCTAAAGTTACCCTTGCCTCTGAATAACTCACTCTGAATAGCCTTTAAATTCATCTGTGACTATGTAAAAAGCTGAGGGGAACAATAACTTCTAAACCTTTTCCCACCAATTCATTCCTTTCCTTCATGGGCCTAAGGTTTTAAAAAGTTGTTGTCAACCAAATTGCTTTTACTAAATAGCAGTAAGTTGACTTTAATAATTCCCAGCTGTAGTGGCACCCATGATTGTTTCTCCTCCATCTTTCACACTCATTCCTGGTAACAGTCACTTTCCAAGTGGCTCTGGAAAACTGCCCCCTCCCTTCTTAGCTGTTTGGTGTGGGTGGCCTTGACACCACTCCCAGCTCCACCATGTGTGGATGAGAGGCGAGGAAGAAGAGGGGGATTCAGAGACTCGTCTTCACTTAAGCCAATCAGCACGTCACATTCAATTGGAATATACCTCCGGACCTTTGCTAGCAACTCTGGGACATAAACTCTTTTTCTTCTCCCCAGGATTTGAGGCGGGAGGAAGTGAGGTGTGGCACGGATGTGGTGGTGAAGATAGCTTGTGGACCTGCCAGGCCTGAAGACAGAGTCAGCCCACAGGAAACACTGCTGAGAGGTGGAGTCTCAGTCCTGAAATCTCACCCAGGCTACCCGGTTACCCAACTCAGTGAATTCTCAGGTTTTGGTTAAACCAGTTTCTTATAACTAAAAAAATCCTAACTGATATACCATCAGAGCTTATGACCAGCAAGAAAAAGTGGTTTGTTACCAAAATTAGTTGTCACAAATTAACTATTTTGATTTCAGGACCAAGTAAGGATAATTGTCTAAATAATCCTATAGAGATAACAGAAGATCCAGTGACATTAATGTCACTGAAGAATTTTTCTTTCACTAGGGGGCGGCAGAACCCACATCAGTCAAGTGATAGAAACCGTTTGAATTTTGTTTTCAGCAGTTAATAGGAATATATTTGGGTTCTTAGGAAAGAGAAGAGAGAGGAGGGAGAACTTTGATTTTGGTAATCTGCGAAACTGATCATATAGATATTTTCATCTCCCTGAGAATATGTTAATTCTTAGAGGGTTAAAGAAATGATTTATGCAAAGCTCTTAGCACAGTCAATGAATACTAGTCACGAATTTTACATTGTTTTCCTAAATGCGGTACCTTCAAAGGAAGAAGTTGCTAATTTGGGGCCACAGTTCAGATGGAAAGAAAGACAAATTGAGTAGCTTCTTTTCTTGTGCCCCTTCATGTATGAACGAGTTCCTGTGCCTGAAGGCCATGGGCAGCAGAACCCAAGGAAAAGTTCTTTAGAGTATGGCTGACCAGGGCTGGACAGCTTGGCTGCTCTTCAACTGAGATGTGGAGCAAGCTATTAAATCTCCCAATTTCTTCCACCATGAAAACGGGTATATTAATCTACCTCTTGAGCAATAACCAGGAAAAGACAATAGATTAAAGAAAGTTTAGATTCTAGCAGCTAGGATCCAGAAAGCATTTGGGGCAGTAATTGGGTAGAGAAAATAATTGTTCTGTGGGCACTGGACTCATAATCCAATTGGGCACTCTTCCTCTGCCATTTCTGCATATAGAAGTTCCTCAAAAGCATAGATATTCTCTGAATCCACACGTGAGAAATGCACCAGGTATTCAGAAATGACACGAGACACTCAGAACCACTTTTCCAAAGGTGCCAGTTTGGGGCAGATTAGATTTAGTTCTCGGTAGGGTTGGCTTAAAATGAGGATTTTTAAGCCTCAACTATTCACACCCCACCCTTTTGTCATTTCTGTGTTACACTTGTACTTTAATACATATTTTAAACCAACTTACTTTGTTTCTTAAATAATTTTATTTTAAAATGAAAGATTATGTTATACCCATAAATGGAAAAATAAGCACTCCTTGACAAAAATAGAAGGTATGCAGCTATTGAAACAAAATCTTTGCCTATGTACCCCTAAAAACTGTTTTCAAATCATCAGTGGTAAGATCGCTGTACTTCTGGAAAGGCTGGCTTAAGGCATGATAGTGCTGTCTCTCTCTTTTAGGAGTAGCCCTTCTCCCTGGTGTGTCCTCTACCTGCCACCTCCCCCCTCCACCCCCTGCAATGACCATCAGAGAAAAGACTAGCAAACCTGGGCTCAGGCCCTCCCCAGGAGACTGGCAGGGAGGGGGTAGGAAATAGTAAGAGAAGATGTAAGAGTAGCACAGGTGAGGGCCAGTCATTGTAACTTTCAGTTTGCTTCTAGAGTTCAAGGAAGGGGATTCAGGAATGCTCTACTTGGGTACCAACCATTCCCTATTAGAACAAGCTGAGTGACAGCTTAAGGGAGATGATTGTTGGAAGAGAGAAGACACCAGGGTCCTGCAGGGCTAGAGAGAGTCCAAATTTAGATGCAGGTGTTGGAGGAGAGAGGGTATGGGGAGTCAGAAGTCAGTTTAGAACACATTACTTGGATGGTTTTCTGCAGAAGGAGACCTTAGCCAGCTAACATGGAATTTAAATCCACATTGAACTGTGGATTTAAATCCGAGTTCAGTTACTTTACTAGCTGTGAGAAGTTTTGCATAATATTTAACCTCTCTCAGCCTCTGTTTTCTCATCTGTTAAAAAGGAGTGATGATACTTAACTTCCAGGGCCAACTATATACATACAGCACCCCGCTCATACTTAGATCTCCATAGATGGTAATTATTTTTAATTGTAGTAAATACCAGCCTTTGCTGTGAGTTGCTGGATGAGGAAGTAGAAAGATCAAAGATGAGGAAAAGAGATAGGAGGGGGCAAAGTCAAGTGTTGTTAAAAAGCCAGCACACTGGTCCTTCTCTGTCTTCTTGCAAGACACTGCCGCTTAACGCTTTCCAGGGCCAGCCCCACTGACTTTGCCCCACCTACAGTAGGGCCAAAGCAAAACGGGAAGATCAGTCCTCAGAGGACCAAATGTACATAGAAACTCAGCGGATGCTTGAGAAAGATCCCTGTGGCAAGCGCAGTGTGCACAGGATGTCACCCAGGCTGTCTTGTGGGAGCCATGTTTGGCTTATATCCCTTTCCTTAGAGAACTGAAACACCTTCAGCTATAGGGCTACACTTTAGGGAAGTCAAATATTGGTCATTCTGCTCCCTCACCCTGGCTCCTTAGCCCCCTCCGACGATACAGAAAGGTGGGTCTGTCCTGCTGGGCTCCTGGGCCTCAGGGGTAGTGTTGTTACACACAGGGCCCACTCTCCACCCCTGTCCTGTAAGTACCCCAGCACCAGGCCTGCCCACCAACAGCCTTGAGAAGGACGCTCAGGGCAGGCCCTGGGTGGGCATCCTTTCCCAGGGAAAGGGAATCCACATCAGAGCTCAGGTTGCCATGAACTGCCGCTGAATCCTACAGCATGTATGGTTTCAGTGTTTCTGTCTGGAACATCAACCTTTTGGTCCTGTGTGTGGGCAATTCACTGGAACATAAAGACCTTGCTCTCTACGACCCTCTTCAGATTCATAACCTACAATAACTACCTCAACTCGTACTCATTTACTGAGTCCTTATTATGTGCCAGGCACTGTGCTAAGTGTTTTACATGAATTATCTCATTTAGTCATTTAGGAGATATTATTATCTCTGTTTTATGCATGGATAACCTGAGACTCAGAGAAGTTAGGTGGCCTGCCCAATGCCATGTGGCTGGGAAGGGTTGGAACTGAGGACCGCTTACAAGTCAGTCCCATTCCGAATCCTGGGCTCTTAACCTCCGCACAATGTAGGGAAGTCTGCACTATGTTGTTTTAATTAAATGAGGTAATCATCAGACTTAGCTGCTTTTATATAAACCCAATTATGGCGTTAATATTTTCTTTAGACCCACCATTCAAGGCAAAGCTTGAAGCAATTTACAAATAATTAGGGATCTGGTAATCATAAGCCCTTTCAGCAATATAGATTTGCCAGGTGTCTGTCTTGCATTTTGTAAATCTATTTTACTTTATTTTTGCAATTTGCAAATGGTCCTCTTGAGACTAGGCAGATCACCAACATCTTTTATGAGTGACAACTTAGGCCCTGCCCACCATAGGTGCCCCTTTAACTTATCTGTACTGCTCTCCTCACTAGATCACACAGCATAAGCATTGCCTGCAGCCTATCATCTTAGTTTCTCCAAGAAGAAAACCATATTTCAAAACTTTCCCCAGAAGAACTAAAATGGTATCTTTGGATTAGGCTCTTCATTCTCACGGCCTGACGGTCACCTGTTATCACCTCTGCTCGAGTCTGAAAGTAGGGAGATGTTTGTCTCTCCTTATATGCCTTGGCAATTTAGACCAGCTCAATGGTGTTCTGAATAAGTAAATGCAAAGTGCAGGCTGAGGTAGCTGTATGTCTGTGTTTCATTTACTGGTTCTATACCTTGAAATAGATGCAGTCTCATTTGAAAAAGAAAGAAAAAAGATATTAACAGCCTACTTTATGATGTGCCTAAATAATTTTAAAGTAATTCAAAATCACAATGGGAAATTCCCGCCCATAAAGGAGGAATATAGGTATAGGAGAGTAATATACCTATATGACTAAAAATGTTTTAAAATTTCTAACCACCCCTTCCTATGCACATATCACCTGCTCAGGATGGTTCCCTAGAAGACACTCCTGAATACTTAAGTGGATGTGAGTCTGCTGGTTGGGAGAAGCTGGGATGAGCACAATTGCTCTGCATGAGAATGGGGTGGAGGTTAAGAGTTGGGGTGAGGATCTTTGGGTAGGGGTGGGCGAGGCAGGAGCCAGGGAAGCGAGGTCAACAGGAATGACTTGGGAAAAGACCTGTCTGATGGGATTTTTCCCCCCAAGGAAATGCTTTGTGCTATGCCCTATTTGATGGCTACTCCTCTGTGACTAATCACAACGTCCTTGGTTGAATTGGCTTTCTTGTGGAGTAAGGGACAGTGGACCACAGAAACATGCACGTTTAGAACAAGACCTATCAGAGCTCAAGAGAGACTCCGAGAGCCTGGGCCACATCTGTCTTTTGATGTTCTCTTTGTATATTAAGGCAAAATAAAATGAATACAAATATCAAAACAGGTTGACACTACGTGTGGGCTATCTTAAGTGTTTCCATTTAAAAATTGGTGATTCTAACACAAAAAGCTTCAATACAGAACCTCATTTGGAGTTAATGTCTAGAATCTACATTAAGACCTAGTCCAAATTGCCATTCTGATCCACCCCAGATAGCCTTTGACCTATAAATTCACAGAATCCTAGGGTGGTGGAGGCCATTAGATGAACATCTCACACTTTAAGCCAGTCCTCAACTAGCCCTAAGAGCCAAGCACCAGCCTTAGCTTGAACCCTTCCAGCTTCTGGTTCCCACTGCTTCACAAGGGCATCCATTCCATTTTAGAACACGCTCCAGTGGTTAGAAATTCTCCCTGATGTTATAACTTCCTGGAGTTTGACAAGTGTTTACTCAACATCCACTCTGCAAAGAACACTGCTTATAAACAGAACTGCAATAGTCCCGAGAAAAAGAGCGGTAGTAGCCCTCCCCCCAGCCCAAATAGGAAGAGGCTCCTCCCCACAACCTTTTCACAAACCTGCATCTTATGAGTCTTTTATCTGGGTGACAAAACAAGGATAGGTGGCCTGACTCTATGACTATAGTAAACTGCGAGGGAAATTGAGACTGTAACAGCAGCCTCCATGCGTGGAAAGATACTATTATCAGCAGGCATTCCTCACCTGGCTTTGAAATCCCCTGGGAACTTCCAAGTTGTCCAAGGAAGTTACCAACGTTCTTTTAAAAATTTATTCAAATTTATCTTTACTTAAATCATGAAAATATATTGGGAGGAATAGTTTAACAGGAGAGGAATTGTGAAATCAAACATAGGTTGTCATTAATAATTCATGTTTATACAGTGCTGGGGACAGTTGTATGTTCTTTGTGTATCTGTTAACTTATCTAAGTTTCTCAACCACCCCATGAAGTGAGTCATGTTAACATTCCCACTTTATAGATGAAAAACTTGCAGCGACTTGCTCAAGGTCAGGCAGTTACTAGATGGCAAAGGTAAGCCTCCAGAGTAAATGCACTTACCATAGCATCGGCTCCCTCTTCACCGACCTTACAGCAACAGTCGTCCGAACAAGTCAACTCTCCCCAAGGAAGTAAAAATCCAGTTGTTTTGCTGTTCTGTAGAATGTATGGTTTTCTGTTGATTGCCAGCATACTGTTTTATTATGTTTTTGTAAAGTACAGGCTTTATCTACTTAGATCATAATATACTGAGCTGGGGGTGCTCTTTATTGCATCGAGTAGTTCTATTGAGTAAGAAATGTTTCTGTGTTCATATCCATATTCCCTCTTTTAAGAATCCTAGTTCATATCCACATAAATGGGATTGAGATAAAGACTGTATGATTAAGATTGTGTGGCTGTAACTCCAGACTCTAATCCAGTGCTTTTCAAACACGAATATGGATAGAAATCACCTGGGGATATTGTTAAAATTCAGATCCTGATTCAGTAGGTCTGAGAAGGAGCATGAGATACTGTATTTCTCAGAAACTCCCATGTGATGTCCATGCCATCATCTAGAGTGGCAAGAATCTCAGGGAAACAACCCGTCAATCCAGTTGCTTGTTATCATGTAGATAAAAACAAGCTGGCTCTACTTTTAATGTTTTGGCCAGTTGCATTAGTGCCCTTTGAACCATCTCTTTATTGCTGTTAGATGGGAAATGTCGAAAATTCAACAAACAAATCTCATAATAAACATTTTTCCAGCTTCCCTGCAGCTTGATATTATACTGTTTAAACCAGATTTTCACTTAGCAGAAACTAGTATGCCTTGACTACATAAATTCTTTCTATCAAGATAAAGTAAGAAAAAAAAAATCTTCATTTTTCAGACACATCCAGCATTTATTTCCATGAACAGAAAGAAAACTGGCAAAAAGCCTGCTGATTCCCTCAGCCAATCAGAATACTGTGACCATAAATGTCCATGAAATCCCCCCTCAGTGAGTCTCTGCCTTTTTCAATTCCTGTGTGCAGTGACATGTATCGTACAGTTCTGTGCCACATATTCTGCCTTTTATGTCTTTACTTCCTCTCCTCAAATAGGACATTCGAGCTCAGTGGGACCTCTTGACTGCAAGACAGTGCCTTTTATGTTGAGAGCTATTAACTTAATACACTTGCAGCTTTTGATTATTTTTTAATACTACTACCTAATGTGCTTAGAGCACTTACATGAGCCAAGTACTATTCTCAGGCCTTTGTAAATATGATTTCATTTAATACTCATAAAAATCCTGTGAGGCAGGTTTTCTTATTTTGCCCACTATGAAAACACCAAGGCCACAAGACATTAAGGATCTTGCATTAGCCACACAGAGAGTAATTTAAAGAGCTGGGATTTAAGCCAAGGCCATTGCTTCTTGCGGGTAACAATGCGCTACCCTCTTCCTGCACCCGGGCACACTAGCCAATTGAGCACTGACTCTGTGTCAAGCTCTTTTTCATATGTTGTCTCATTTAAATCTCATACCCACACCTATAAGAAGAACTTTTCTTATTTACCTAAACAGGTAACTTGATCAAGTTCATGTGGCAAGTAAGGGACTCAGGTCCATCTGACTCTAAAGCCTGTGCTCTTGGCATAATATCACAATATCTCCCACCTTTTTAGTGAATGAGACAGTTTACCTTGTGCCCTTCTATTGAGAGTGCTAATGTGAAATCTCTGTCTATACCCAAGCACAGACTGAAACACATAGTAGCTGGTATTGGGACACTTTCTGGACGGGTCCAAAATACCTTGCCTAAGCCTTCTTTCCATCCTTTTCCCCATCTTGCCTTTCCCATCTCTCCCACAGTTCCCTCTTTCTATGACAACACATCTCCCCCATGCTGCCACCTACCATTTTTGTGGCATTACTAACAAAGTAGAAATTGGGTTGAATTGGAAATGTCCCACTCATGCTTTTCCCTTACTTCTTCCCAATGCCCTAGGATTGTACCTCTCCATTTTGCTTTCCTTTCCTTGGACACTAGTCTAGCCCTCACTGAAAACTGAATTTACTAGATTATTTTCATATTGAGAATACAGCTAAAGTCCATAAACTACAATGATGAAGAATAAAGCAATGCCTTCTTCCTTCAAAAAGCCATTGCTTTCCCAGCCTCTCTAACATTTATCAAGAGTTTAACTGAACTAGAAAAGTGCTTCACTCACACACCATCTCATATGATCCTCAAATTATCTTATCGAATATCTAATATCATCCTCGTTTTACAGATTAAGAACTTTCAGTTTGGGGAAAGTGAGTAGCACGGCCCCTTTGTAGTGGTGCTGGGGTTGGACGCAGTTCTGACTCCTAACCAACCCCTTGCCCACATGCCCCCGCCCTCTTTGATGGCAATGCCTTTGCCCTTAGCTTAGGCGGCTTCCTTGTTGTCTGCCCCCCCCCCCACGCCCGTCCCCTCCCTGTCATCCAAAATTCCCCTCTTCCTCCACTTTACACCCCAAATGCCACTTTTCATATAAGGTGAAATCAAAACCCCATAGCCTTCTCTGACTCATTACACCCCATTGTGACCTTTCCAAACTTAGAACTTTCTCTGCACTTTTGAGGAATGAGTGAGGCTAATTATCGTATTTGGAGTCTGTGAAAATTGTCTCTCTTTTTTTAAAAGTTACACTCTGGATAAATCTATATTCACTTGGAATTGAACTATCATACACTTACTTACACATTGCCTTGGAACTGTACTTGACTTTAAATGACGTGAAGCACATTTTATCAAAGGTAAACTGAGGCATTTAAAGAAATTTGTTAAAGTTTATTTGGGCAACATATGATTCGTGAATTGGGCAGTACCAAGCAGAAAGTGATAAGAAGCTTGCCAAGAGGATGGAAGGTGCAGGTTATATAGTGTAAATGCAGAAGCAAGCACATATAGGGGTTTCTTACAAAGTGGGTGCAGATATACATTGCTTAGTATGGTACAGTAGTCCATTCTGATAAGCTATCTCTACTGAACAGAAACTGGTCTATCACCAGGAGTTGCTTATCAGCTCTTCTGAATTCTGTCTGGTGTGTTCCATTGTTCCATTTTCTTGGAAAGCCTCTGCTTTCCAAGTCTTCTGGAAAACCCTTTCTTGGAGAAAGGGTTCCTCCCAGCCACACCAGTGCAGGAGGCCTACCCAGAATGCAAGTTGTTTGAGTACCTATTTCCCACTTTCTTTGAATGAGTGGCTTCAACAACCATTCTTTCATTCAACAACTACTTATGAGGACCTACACATATTTTATTATTCTTTTCTATAAAATAGAACAAACTCTATACCTTTATGGATTTCACAGACTAGTGGGGTCAGCTCATTAAAACAGCAGTTACAATAGTCAGCTGACCTCTGCCTCTGGAAACACTGCTCTTCTTTGGTTTACCAGACACCACTGCTCTGGTCATTGTTTCTCTGCTGCCTTCACACTGGCTGTGCCTAGCTTCCTGCTACTTACTAAAGCATCATCCTCAGCCCTCTGTTTGTATTTACTCCTTCAAAGATGCCTTCAAACCTCAACCACCATCTCTTCTCAGATGATTTTCAAATCTACACTTGTGATGGTTAATTTATGTGTCACTTTGGCTAGGGTATGGTGTTCAGTTGCTTAGTCCAGTTGTTACTGTGGAGGTATTTTGTAGAAGAGATTAGTATCTACAACTGGTTGACTTTAAGGGAATGAGATTACCCTTAGAATTGGGAGTGGGCTTCATCCAATCTGTTGGAGGACTTAAATTCCAGAACCAAGAATTTTAAGAATCAGAAGGAATTCTGCCTCAAGACTACACCTTCTACTACTCCCTGGCCTCCCCTGCAGACTCCAACATCACCCTTACTGGAATTCCCAGCCTCCAGCCTGCTCTGCAGAATTCAGACTTACCAGCCCCCAAAATTGCATGAGCCAATTCCCCATAATAAATCTCTTTATATATGAGTGTATGTGTATGTGAATATGTATATGTTGGTTATGTTTCTCTGGAGAACCCTGACTAATTCAATACTTCATGCTCTAATTTCTTAAGTCTAAACGTCAAGTGTATTATTTTTAATTTTTGCTCACTTTCCACTCATCATCTCAAACTCTTAATGTCTCTAAAGCAGATCTCTTTAATTTCCACCCTGAGCAGAAGGGTAAGGAGATGGGAATCAGTGAATAGAGTAAACAAATTAGAATAGAATAGAATAGAAAATAGAATTTCAGGTGGAAAGAAGTCCACTTCAGTCTTTGGGCCCATCAGGCCTGCTTTTGAAGCCACTTTATAACTGACCTTTGCCTTTTTCTGAGTCTGTAAATCCCATAATTAGATTGTAAGCTCCTGAGAGTAAGAACTATTATCTTTTAGTACTCTGTGTTGCTAATGCCCACCCCAAAGCCTTACAGGCACTTCACACCTGTTTGAGGAGATGGGTGATGGTGATGCAGACACTTGAAATGACTTTGCTGTTGCTCTATGGATCCACCTGACATTTGACTGTGCAGTCAGGTAGGACTGGATGGCTAGGAAATTACAGGGTACATCACCCTGTGGTAGGTTGAATTATGTACTTCAAGGAAAGACATGTCCTTAATCAGCTTTCCTGTGAGTGTGGGCTCCTGTGTAAATAGGACCTTTTGAAGATGTTACTTTTAGTTATGGTGTAGCCCACCTGAATCAGAATGGGTCTTGATCTGTATTACTGGAGCCCTATATAAGCAGAAGAAATGTGAACACAGCCAATTGGAGAAGGTCATCCTGGAGAAGCCAAGAGTCCGCGGAAGACACGAGGAGAGGGAGATCACCATGCAATGGGAGGCAGATGCAAGCCGAGGAACTCCAAAGATTGCTGCAAGCCAGCACCAGGGCTTCACCTCCTCCCTGGAGAAAGCACAGCCTTGCTGAAGCCTTGGTTTTGGACTTCTAGCCTCTGAAACCAGGAGACAATAAATTCCCATTGTTTACTCCAACCCGTTGTGTGATATTTGTTATCATTGCAGCCTGGCAGACCAAGACACACCTTGAACATTTTCTGATTGCACTGGGTTTGGATTTTGTCCTAATTTTTGATTGAAAGAACAAATCTATTACTTCCATGCTCTCCTTCCCCCATCCCTCAGATTTTACAGACATGACAAGAAAAACAATAACAACATCAACAACAACAAAAAGGCAGAAAGAAAGAAAGAAAGAAAGAAAGAAAGAAAGAAAGAAAGAAAGAAAGAAAGAAAGAAAGAAAGAAAGAAAGAAAGAAAGAAAGAAAGAAGAAAGGAAGGAAGGAAGGAAGGAAGGAAGGAAGGAAGGAAGGAAGGGAGGAAGATAGCAACAGAAATGAGCCCTTCACATTCACTTTTCTCATACTTTATTAGGATTATTGCAGTGTACACTTGATAGAGTTTCATATTATCCCCAGATGAGTAACTACATTTTAAAGGTTCTTGGCAATTACTTGGAGAGACGCTCATCCCTCCTGAATGCTGGCATCTTCTCCTCTTGAACATCCTCTTTGAAGTCAGCAGGAATCTGGTCTGTGATGGATCACAAGGCCTCTTTTCTTAGGCGCCAAGGCTGGCAAAGCACCTCGCTGCAGAGCGGGGAACTCACTGACCCCATTTTTTCCTGCCCTGTATCTCAGCTTCCACCTCCCTCCCTGCCCCCTGCCCTCCACACATGACATACAAGAGTGTAACCAATTACAGCCCACTTAACAGCAGCTGAAGAATCTAAAATTTTTAATTGTGCTTCCCCGCTGTCCCCATCTTTCAGTGTTTCAGATAGTGAACAATGCTTCTAAACATAAAACAAAAAGGAATTGATTTTTTATTACAAATGCCCATTTTTGATGCATATTTATTCTTTGCTTTCCCTTTCTCTCTACTTCTTCATGCCCCTACTTTTTCCTCCAGTAAAGAGAGGAGATGATAGCAAAACATTGTGAATGTAATTAACACCGAATTATATATTTAAATGTGGTTAAAAGGGGATATTTTAGGTTATAAGGGTTACCAGATTTTGCCTAGGTTCTTGACTATGCTGCAGAAATGAATTTCAAGAGCAAGCCACGTTGATTAGGCCGGTAATTTATTTATTAAGGTAGGGAGGGAAGAGAAATGGGAGAAAATAACAGATCATGGGTCCCAGGTAGAGAGGAAGGGGCCAAAGAGTGATAAAGAGGGCTGATTTATAGACTACAATTTCCCATTGTAGGTTATAAATGCCCAGGTTTTACTTGCATGTTGATCCATGCGGGGAGACACCCCTGGTAGGGCCCAATGATAATGTCCCTGGAGAATATCTGGGGATTCTCCTGGCTTCCGGAGGAAATCTCATTGTGGATGGCAGAATCTTGTGAGGGTCTTCCAGCAGCCATCTTGGGGTATTGATATCCACGTGGACTTCTTGCCAGGTTCCAGATCTATGAATTGATTCCCTGTTTTACTAGCCTGCTTCATAAGTATGTTACTAGAATAAAAGTTTTTAAAAATCCATGGAACTGCACAACATAGTGAACCCTAAGGTAAACTGTGGGCCATAGTTAATAATACAATTATAAAAAGGTGCTTTCATCATTCGTAACAAGTGTATCACACTAATGCCAGATGTTAATAATGGGGTGGTATATGGGAACCCTGTATTTTACGCAATTGTTCTATAAACCCACCACTTCTAAAAGAGAGAGAGAGAGGAGACAGAGTAACAACTTCCTTGGTGTGGAAGTAGATCAGGACAGGGAAAGCATTGTGTGTGCGCTGTCCACTCTAGAAGGGACAAAAGGATCAGAGGCTGAGCCATTTGGCCCTGACCTCAAGCTTGAGAGGGACCTCGGATTTCGACGACAATTTACAAACCTAATGTGGAGGAGCCATACAAGGCCTCTTCTTGTCCTTGTTGCATAATATTATTCTAACTTGAATTCTCAAATTACAGCTATATAGTATCATTAGGTAGTGCTATAGTATTAGCCAGATCTAATAGGAGAGAGAAGACAAGTCCAGGAAGGCGAGTCTCAAGAGCTGCAAGTTGCCAAAGGCTCTTGAAGGTCTGGCTCTCACTACCCTATCAGTTATCTCCCGGTTTGTGGCTTTGCTTTTATTCTAGAATATTTATGGGAGCCCACCGTGTGCCAAGCATTGTTTTAGTCCTCGGGTTGTTTTGCTTCAACAAACAAAATAAGAAAAAAAAAAAAAAGTCCTATCCTCATAGAGCTTATAATCCAGGGGAAAAGCAGCTGCAGCCTCCACCTTACAGAGACCACATATTTGATTTCTAATGGCTCCCTTCTCTCTCTGTCCATGCCCCTTACCATACCCTGCCCCACCCCCCAACTCCCTCCTCGCCTTTCTACCTGAGCTATAGGAGAAAAGAGATTCTTGAGCACTAGGGAACCAGGAATGACAGGAAACTTTTTGTTGTCTAACCTGTAACACAAGCAAGACTTCTTTAAAGTAAGGTGCTTCCGTTTCCTATAAATGACAACACTATTGTCCTAGCATTATATCAACTGATTTCTCTCCACGGGTCTAAAACCTCACTGAATTATAGATGCTGGTGTTACCGGATTTTGTCTAGGTTCTTGACTATGCTGCTGAAATGAATTTCAGGAGCACATCATGTTGATTAGGTCAGTAATTTATTAAGGTAGGGAGGGAAGAGAAATGGGAGAAAATAACAGATCATAGGTCCCCAGTAGAGAGTAAGGGGCTGAAGAGTGATAAAGAGGGCTGATTTATAGACTACAATTTCCCATTATAGATTATAAATGCCCAGGTTTTACTTGTGTCTTGATCCATGCAGGCGGCACACGGCAAGAGCAGGGCACAGAAGGCAAGAGACAGATAGAGAGAGGCTTTTGCATCTGCTTTTAAACCATTAATTATTTGGTCCCTTTGCTAATAGCATGGGAGGAGTTCCAGCTGTTTGCTGTTTTGATTGATTACCCCACCCATCAACCCCCCAGAAGGGCCCAATGATAATGTCCCCGGAGAATATCCAGGGCTTCTCCTGGCTTCTGGAAAGAACCTCACTCTGAATAGCAGAAATCTCATTCTGAATGGGATTCTCGTGAGTGTCTTCTAACAGCCATCTTGGGGGTATCGATATCCATGTGGACTTCTTGCCAGGTTCCAGATCTGTCTGTTGATTCCCTATTTTACTAGCCTGCTTCACTGGGGTCCTCTACCACTTCGGATTGATCACATCCCTTTTTACAAATCTAACAATCTTTTCTTACCAAACATTAAAATGCACAAATGCTCAAAGATTTAGAAAATGTAGTCAATATTTTTGATAGCTCTTGCTTGAAGAGTTGTCCCTTTTTAACTGATTAGTTAAAACACTGGTTTTACCTTGACTTCAGTTGGTAATTTAATGTGATACTAATGCAACCTGTCATAATAGTTAAATGCACTGAGCGCTAATTACATGCTAGGCATTCCATTAAACAATTTGCATCGCTCCATACAATTTTCAAATTATTTTCCCCATTTTAAAGATGAAATTGGAGAAATTAAGTAAATAGCCCAGGGTTACAAACCAGCAAGTAGCTTATCTGGGATTTGAATCCAGCTCAGTAAATTTCAGTCTGAACTGTTGTTTGTCCTGGCTGACTGTGGCTCTCTCCCCACTCCCATCACTGAGAATGGCATGGACTATTATTTAAAAGCAGGGGGCCTCACTCCATGTATTTTTTGACCTTGCAAGCTTAGAGCACTAATCAGGTTCCCCAAAATGCTTCCAAATTAGAAGGAAAGAGATTTGTTTTACCAAAGTCTTAAGTGAGCTATGCCAAGGTCAGGTGGAATTTCATGGTAACAGTTTTATCACTTAATAACCATTAACTGATCTATCTGACTACTAGAAAAATTCATTTTGAAAAAGACCACCAACATTTAATAAATTGCATGCTTTGGTCATTGCGTTTTCCCTATTTTCAAATTAATTGGGTAAGGCTTCAGCTTTAATCTCACTTTCAAAATACAAAGTACTTGAATTAAAGTGCAAATGCTTTAGACATCTCTTTTGGGAAAATACCAAGAACATTTATCTATTTGCTGATGGTTTCCTAAATAAAGGTCTTGAGAACCTGGCTTCTTTACCAGAAATTCAAGCCAACTACAATATCACTTTAGTCAGATTACATTTATAGACTATCTCAATGTCTGATTTAATCACAGTTTTAAAACTTAACAAATATCTATGGCTCTAATGTATATGTTTATGTAAATATACAAACCATAAAGGTAAATATGCATGTATGTGTATATATACTCATTTGGATTTGGCCTGGCCCAAACTAGTTTCTCAGGTGAGTATTTGGAAAAGGCTTTGGTTTAGTTGGATGGATTTTATTCAAATGCCTGAAATTAATGGGGGTCATTTGGAGTTCATTGGGTTTAAGTACTTTGTTCCTGAATAAAGAATGGCCCATGGTAAAGAGGCTTTTGGAGGACGGGGGGCAAGGCCAATACTGCATCCCAAATAGGGCCTAGTTGACAGAGCCCACTGCCTCACATCTGTGAGTACTTGATAAATAATTCTTTCCATAGAAAGAGGAAGAAAGAGACAATTTCTAATAAGAAAGAGGCCTCATTGCAGAGAGCTCCAGCGAAACGGTTTCACAGTCACCCCCATGGTAATCTCTGGGACTGTCTAATCACTTGCTCCATTAGGACATTCCTCTTCTAGTCTCTGCTAAAGCTGTTCAGATGGTGATGATGACCTGGGGAGATCCCCAAGAGTGGGAATCCATTAGGTCCATGGCAGGGATCCGAAGGGTCAGTGTTCATGGGCTCCATCTCCAAAGCAGTGCCAGGAATTATTCCAACAAGGAATTTCTGATTCATTGGGTCACAGGAAGTGAGGTGGGAGTGAGGAAGGCTCAGGCAAAGGGAAAACAGAAAAATGAAATTTAGAAGTTAAATTTATTTCTGGAAAGACTGAGGACATACATGGGTAGCTTTTCAAACAAAATAACCACAAACTCCATCCTTATGGGTTTAATCTTGCTTTCATATTCTGCAATGACTCTTTCCATAGCTTGGCCCTCATACAGACACATACATATCCACACAAACACAATCTTTGTATCTGCCATCTAAAATGCCAAGAATGCCTCAAAACTGTCTTTAGGATTCTTTGTTCAAATAGATATTGGAGAAATGGATTGGAAATAGATTTAAAGTTAAATGGGGGTGTTCATTTTAATAGCAAAGACACTAGTAAAATAGAACTGATACAGAATATATTAAAGCAATAATTATATTATTGTATAGAGTTTATAATGCACATTATAACAAGATGGTGGATACATGGACTTAAACATTTGTAAAGTTTCTACATTTTCCTTGAAGTGTTACATTATTAACTTTAAGTGGAATGAAAATATTTAAGGATGTATATCATAATCACTAGAACAAGCACCAAGAAACTCAAAAAGACATAGCTAAAAAGCCAACAGATAAATTAAAATTAAATTTAGAAAATATATAATAACACAAAAGAAGGCAGGCAAAGAGAAAGATGAAAATCAGTTGGGACAAACAGAAAATAAAACATAAACTGGTAGCCCCAAATCCAACCATATTAAAAACTGCATTAAATGTTAACAGGCTAACAAATGAGGATCAATGTTTCCCTGTTCCTCACATTCCTCTTGTGAAATCAGTCACTATTATAAATAATAGCTGACAATCTCTTATTTTTCTGCTGCCTGAAAATCAGCCAACAGCTGAACTTAAGCCCCTCTCTCCTTAGTTGTTAGCAATTTAAGAAGAATTTTTATTTGTTTGAAATGGCCAATTAATTTGTTCCCATTGGGCAGCAGTTTTCTAGTTCTCAGGAACTATACATCTGCCTAAGCTATTGGAGAGGCTATAGATGGACACATCAGCTCACCATGAGCGTGCCCCAATCTTAGCTGCTTTCTAGGTAAAAATTATACAACAAGGGCAAGAAGAGGTTTATTAAACAGAAAAATTGCTGAAGTGGCTATAGGTATGACCATGTCTGCATTATAGTCCCATGTTTACAAATGTGCTATCGATTAGTTAAAAAGAAATAGATCCCTTTAAATGTTTGGCATTTAAACATTTCTTATGGCTTCTGACAAGTCCGTAAGAAAAATATCCAACCCAAATGTTCTGGAAGGGAGAGAGTTAATTAAATGCAGAGATTTGGACCTAAACCCTTAGCAGATGGGATTTGAGCAAACATATCTTAGCAGCTTCTGTTTGCTCAAACACTCATATCCTAATTTGAATTTAAAAGGATTATGTTGATAAATATTGAAACAGATTAATAATACTCCATCCCATTGACAAATATGCTGTATAGAGTTTTCTCATTTTCTGTTTGTGTTTGTCCTTAACTGTGCTTATTTCATGAGGTTAACTCTTTGGGGATATAAAGCAAATATACCATCTATTATCCCATGCACTTGAAGCTGAAATATCTGTTTCAGTAGCTGAATCTGAACTTCCAGACAAGTGCTCTGGAAACCCCTTTCTAGCCTAAATCCTTAAATAACTGCACAGTGGTTGAAAATCATATCCCATTATTCACGAAGATGTCCATTTGTGCCTTTTATGGATAAAGGCAAGAGAAGACAAAGTTTGTCTTTATATTTTCTTTGCACATTTGCCTTTGGGTGGTAGAATCCCAGTGTCAGACATAACCTCAGACAAATCTCTGTCAAATTTTGGATTTATAAATATAAAATGAGGAATTTAAGAGCTGTGCAGCCTTTCCAAATTTTGGACTATCCAAATGAAATTTTAATATTTATGTATAATTTCCTTCTCTCCAACACCCAGCACTCCCTTACTCATCTAAGTTGTGTTTACCTAGAACAAAATCTATTCAGATGGTCTTAGCACCATTAACGGATTGCCCGCCCTAACCAGCAAGTCTTGGAGTGCCAACAAAGCCTGGGGGGTACCTGGCTAGATAAAAGTGGTGTCAGGACCCAAGAGAATGACTTCCGCAATAGGCTGCATTTGAAAAGGACTTGGCAGTGGGCTACTTTTGAACAGAGCTCAGCCAAGAAAACAATCTTGGTCAGCAAAATTTTGTTAGGGGCCTGGTGGAGTATTTGGAGGATGGAATAGGAGGCAGAGATTGGAAAGACACTTTTTGGAAAGACAAATCTACCTGAAGGGGGCAGTGACTTTGCCTGTGAGTGGAAAAAGAGCCCGTAGGCACCTTGATCCAGGTACATAAAAGTAACCATCATATCCTTCATTTTAACACTAAACATAAGGGGTTTATGGATTGTCTGGAAATTGGAAATAACTGTCCCTCCCTCTAAAAACTCATCCAAATCCATCTTTTTATTTAATAAACTTTTTATTTTGAAATAATTTCAAACTTACAGAAAGTTGCAAAAATAATACAAAGCCCATCTATAAAGTTCCAACATAACGCCCCCACCCAGATGGCTCTATCTACCAATTTTTAACCTTTTGTCACATTTACCTTATCATTCCATCTATCCATCCATCCATCATCCATTCATCCATCCATTCATCCACATCCATCTATAACTGTCTGCCTATTAGTGTATTTTCTAAACATTTGAGAGTAGGTTGTATACATCATGCTCCTTGAACACTTAATACTTCCATGTACATTTCCTAAGAACAAAGATAGTCACTTTTGCAACTACCTTAAATACAGTTATCAGGAGCGAATGTGGCTCAAGCGATTGAGCTCCTGCTTTCCACATGGGAGGTCCCGGGTTTGGTTCATGGTGCCTCCTAAAAACAAAAACAAACAACAAGCAAACAAACAAACAAAAAAAAAACCACGGGAGCTGATGGTGCTCAGTGGTTGAGCCCCAGCCTCTCACATATGAGGTCCCAGTTTCAATCCCCAGGCCTGGTACCTCAAAAAAAAAAAAAAAAAAACACAAAAAACTGTTATCAAGTTCAAGAAATTTAACATTGATATAAAGCTTGCAGTCTGTATTCCAATTTTTTCATATGTCTCAATAATATCCTTTTGAGCCTTTTTCCCTCCATTATTAGATCCATTCTGGGATCATGTATTACATTTCATTGTTATTGGCTCTTTAGTTTCTTTTTAATTGTGAAAACACATATACAACATGAACTTTTGCACCTCAACCACTCCCAGGTGTACAATTTGGTGGGATTAATCACATTCAGCACCATACATTATGAGAACTATCCTGTCACCCCAAATAGAAACCTTACACCTATTATGCATTAACTCCTCCTTCTCCCTTCCCTTTGCCCCTGGTAACCTGTAGTCTATTTTCTGTCTCTGCATAGTCTAGCTATTTCATATAGGTTGAGTCATCCAATATCTGTCCTTTTTTGTCTGACTTATTTCCCTCAACATGATGTTTTCAAGGTTCATCCATGTAGTAGCATGTATCAGACCTTCATTTCTGTTTAGGGCTGAATAATATTCCATTGTGTGTTTATATCACATTTTGTTTATCCATTCATCTTCTGATGAACATTTGGAATGCTTCCACCTTTTGGCTATTATGAATTATACTTCTGTGAGCATTGGTGTACCAGATATCAGTCCAAGTCCCTGATTTCAATTATTTTGTATATACATCTAGAAATGGAATTGCTGAGTCACATGGCAGTCCTATGTTTAACTTTTGAAGAGCTTCCAAACTCTTTTCCAAGTGGCTGCACCATTTTGCATTGTACTAAGGTTCCTATTTCTCTGCATCCTCATCAGCACTTGCTATTTTCCTTTTTAAGAAATAACAGTCATTCTAGTGGATGTGAGTTGTTATCTTGTCATGGTTTTGTTTTGTATTTCCTTAATGGCTAATGATATAGAGCATCTTCTTATGTATTTTTTGGCCATTTGTGTAACTTATTTGGAGAAATGCCTATTCAAGTCATTTGCTCATTTTTATTTGGGTTATTTCTCTTTTGTTGTTGAGTTGCAGGAGTTCTTTATATCCTACATATTAAACTCTTATCAGATATATGGTTTCAAAATATTTTCTCCTGTTCTATTGGTTTTTTGTGTTTTTTTTTCCACTTTCTAGGTAATGTCATTTAATGTGCAAAAGTTTTTCATTTTGATGAAGTTCCTTTTATCTCTTTTTTTCTTTTGTTGCTCATGCTTTTGGTATAAAGCCTAAGAATCCATTGCCTAATACAAGTTCCTAAAGATATTTTCCTGTTTTCTTCTAAGAGTTTTAAAATTTTAGTCCTTATATTTAGGTCATTGATCCATTTTGGGTTAATTTTTATATATGATGTGAGGTAAGGATCCATTTTCTTTCCTTTATATGTGCATATTCAATCTTCCCAGGAAATTCATCTTTATTTCCACTTATCAATGCAGTTACATATGAAGTTTAACATCAGCATATTTTTCATAAAGTGCCTGCTTCATGATGGGTTAGAGCCATTCATTCATCCATCCATTCATTTATTCATCATAAACACCTGGGCAGAGTTCATAATTTATCAATAGCCATGTAGAAAATATTTACTGGGCACTGTGATAGACACTGGAAATACCAAGATGAATAGTCATATGGAGTCCTTACCCTAACCTCATGAGGAAAGCAGATATTAATGACATAAGCATATATAAATATATTATTACAAACTATTATAACTGTCAGGAAAGAAAAATGGAGTGATGTTAAAGTATATAACAAGATCTCGCTGGGAGTGTGGTCAGGGAAGTCTTCTCTGAGAAAGTGATCATCTGAAATATCCGTAAAACCTGAACACACGTAAAGTAGCCCCAATCTGATTGTGACAGATGAAGCCTAAAGCTCTGAAAGTCTCCTTTGCATGAGAATATGCCATTCTGGGCATATTTTTCTTGGATTTACAAGGTCTTTCAAATAGAGACATCAAAGGCACATTGAAACAAATGAATTGCTAAGCCTACAGCATGGGTTTGGGCACAGCCATTGTCCCAAGACATACCAGAATGTGGAAAATCCATTTCTTCCAACATAGTATTTTTTTAGATGCAATGTTGGCACTCAAGACCTTTTATGGGAGACAGGGAGATAAAAAGGTAAGCAGGGCATTTGAAAAACCTATTTTAATCCTATGGAAACAGCACCATGTTCCAGTTTTCCCCACCCTTACCATTTGGGATTATACTTCTTAGCTCAACAATCAAGATCCTACTTATAGAAGTTAGAGTTTGGTCTTCAGTACTATCCAGTATGAGAGAGAGAGAAAAAATAAATAAAGCCTTAATACAACACACATACAGCTTTCCAAAACCTCTTCATTTTATGTTTTCTGGGGTGCTGCTCTTTATTCAGAGAGCTCTTCTACCAAGATGGATTTTCCATCTGAATGTGGTCTGGGAAAAAAATGAAACAAACTTTACACAAAATGCCAAACCCATACGGAGTTTTGACAGACAGAAACTTTTCCTTCTGAAAGTCTGGGAAATCCTCTCTCCACATCTTCTTTCCAAGAATGTGGCTTTAAAAGAGATGAGTGAGATCTAGGGACCTGCTGAAGTCAAAATATGCACACATTCTGTTACTAGAAAAGATTTCTAAGACAGAAATCCCTAAATCAACAATTGTCTGAACCATTTTTAGTGGAGCCTCATTCCAGGCCAGCCAGTGAGAATTAACAAGGAAAAGACTTTCTGTGATTCAGAAGCTGCCTTCCCTTATAAAGTCAACATTCTCCCTAGTGGTATTTTGACTACTTTGGGAGGAGGGGTTGCCTTTATCCAGTTCTCTGAAGGAGCCAGAATTTTCTGTTCTTCTCTACCAAAAAATTACTCCATCGACAAATTAGTGCACAAAATGCAGCCCATAACTGCATTCTTTCAGATCAGTGGAGTGCCTGTGTCACCAGTGTTCACAGCTGGTCTCTGGATAATGTTCTTGTTGTCATGGATTCAGGAAAACAAATATGTTTTCAATATTCTCATTATGAGTTTGAAACCCAAGGTAACCAAAGACTCTGCATGTAGATTTGCCAGGGCCTGTCCCAATAAGGGATCACCTATATTACATATTCTTGCTGAAAAATGCAAAAGCTCATTAAATGTATAGATCTGACCACAAAAACCATAATTTGATATTCTAGTTAGTCAAATGTTCTGAGAAGAATGAGGACTTTTCTATCAACATATCTCAGTTACCAGTTTTCAAAGATGTAATTAAATATACAAAATACAAGTTAAATACAAATAGTTATACATGCATAAATGCCAGAATTGAACACTTTACTTCTGAAGAAATGTCAGGACCGTGAAATGCCTTAAGGTCACAACTAGAAAACCCCAATTATTGTTATAAGTTAACAGCTGCAAAAAAGCAGCTATTATCTGGGCAGTAGAGTTATTTGAATTCAGAATAAAATATAAGCTTTCAGTATGAAGTTCATACGGATAAACTCTTAAGATATCCACTTGTAAAAAAAAATCACATTTAATTTATTTCTAGTATTGTCCTAAGGTGGGAAGACTGGATGTGTAAAGTGTCATCGCTTCTGAACTGGCTGAAGTAATTCACAGAGATTGAGATGTTTGCCTTTTACTGACTTTCACAAGAAACAACTAATAGGAGAAAATCATGAAACAAAATGTTCTATCTTAAATGTTCATCCTCTGTCTTTAAAAGTTTAGGCAGAGGTCATTAATCCCTTTTTTGTCAGTGTTTGAAGGTTGCCAGGATGTGCTACATTTAGCAATTTAAGCAATGTGAATTGCAATGAAATGCACAAAGGAATGGAACAATGCTGATATATGATATTGAAAGTCAACAATATTAAGTATTCCACTGTGCTGTCTCCTCAGACCTCACAATGACTTGATGAAGTAGGTGTTATGTCATTCTCATTTTACAGATGAGAAAGCTGAGGTGTAGAGATGCTAGATGATTTGCCTGGTGATTCAACATGTTGATGGAAAACAAGGGTTTGAATACAACCAGAATCCAAAGCCCATACTCTTGCTCCTACTTTATGATGCCTTTCATGATAGATGAAGAATCTTGGCCTGTTCCAACTATCAAATTCCAATCGGGTTTTAAAGAAGTGGGAGGGCCTTGGAATGAAATTACCCTATAGGGTCTCAATATTGGAGGACAGGAAGTGAATGCCTTGAATTCCATATTGCCACTTTTAGAATTCTTTCAGTATCCAAAGATATCTCCCAGGGCCCTTCCTGTTTGCTTTCTTTCCTAGGAGCTAAAGTATGTCTGATGCTAACGTGAGTATTTGTGTAACCTCCTTGAAACTTCTTGATGCACAGTCTGCCCTTACTCAGGCCACTCTGCTCTCTGTGAGATCTTCTCACTCAAGCCTCAGTGTCCTCTAATGGAACCCTAAATCTGCATGCTTCCCAAATCACTCTGGACACCAATCATTGAAGCACCTCCCAACACCTGATACTTGCCTGAATTAATCCCAATTTAGTGATGACTGATAATACGCCCCATTGGTTGACATGTTAAAGTTTTCAAAACACTTGAACATTTTATGTCTTTGACCTGTTCAGCCTTTGCTTGAGCAGGTATCCCTGCTATTTTACAGATGAGGAAACTGAGGTTCAGCTGACTTCCCCAAGTCACACAACCAGTAGGTGATATGCTACTGGCTCCTGGGGCAGAGTTTTAGTCACTGTACCTGAGTCATGCTTTCCTTTTATGTGACTTATCAACCTTGTCTGCCTATTACCTTAGAGTTGTTAACAGGAAAGTTTCTACTTTCTATTAATATTTTCAAATTCAATATTTCAGTCAGAGATTATTAGAGGTAGAAAGAGCATTAAAACATATCGGTCCACACACTCATAGCTATGGATGACAAAAGTGAGCCAGAGGGGTTAGTGAACTGTTCCAAGCCACACAGACGATCCGTGGCAGGGTCTCAGCTGGAGCACACAGCTCCAGTCTAGTCGAACCTCCTCACTCATCCATATGTCTCCTGCTCACTCTGCTCTCCAGGGCACAGCCTGGGACCCTGGAGCTTAACCAGAGGCAATAACGATAACAACAATGAAACGCCCCTCATTATTTTTCTATACTTTTGTGGGTTCTGTGCCACATTATCATCCTGCCCTCTGTCCCAGTGGTCCTGATTGGCTGTTGTTTAAATGCAGAGCTCCAGACCCCACTCCAGCAAGTTTGGCTCAGATGAAGCCCGGGAATGTGCATTTTTAACAAACTCCCCAAGTGATTGCTATGACTATGGTTTATACGTTTAGGCCACCACTTTAAGAAACTCTGCTCCCACTAACTATTTTAAAGGACTCGGGGTGGGGAGGGGTGGGGTGGTTAACTACATTTAAAGAACACTTTACTTCTCATAAGGCTGTCACAGAGACCAGCCAAATGGTTATCAATAATCGATTAGCAGCAAAACAGCCAAAACAAGAGGCCATGAATCATAAAACAGAGACTCCTCTAATGAGTCCACTTTTCCTTTGCTCAGAAATCCCTAGGAAAATCTGTCCTTTATGGAAGTACAAGGAGAAGCATGATGGGGCACCCTCGGGTGCTTGGCCTAATACCTGACCTCCTGAACCGTGGCCCAACCCACTTGGCCGAGGGCCTTTTCTCTGTGCAGCAAGTTTGAAGTTGATGTATATTGGTACACCTAATGTGCTTGACCTCCCAAGGCGGAACACTAGGCAGCCACACTCTGTTTAAGGAAAATAGGGCAAAGCTGTCATGTTGTAATAATCCAGAAATGTGCTAAAGAAAGTCTAGAGCTACGGAACCTCTCTTATCTTATGCATCTTATCTGTTCTGAAAATAAACTAGGAAAACTTTCTGAAAATAACAACGTCTGAGATGATCATTGTAGCTCTTTTAAGGCTTGGGGAAAATAGGAAGTTGCATAACTGCATTCCTGAGTTCCCACTATGTGCTCCAGGGCCGAGTGCCCTATGAGAATGAGCAGCACATCAGTTACCTCCAAAAGTGTGCAACCTAATAGGGATGCAGGACAAACATGGGAAGATAGAAGAGTAAATGTGCTGAGGGGATCACTGCAATGATTAGTGTTCTCTGTTTGGAAAAATTAGTCTAATATTTCCTGTAGATGAATTTGAACAGGCTTTTAAAATAAAATGATTTAGCGGAATAAGAAGAGGGAAGGCATCCCAGGCTCTGGAAATGGAATGCATGAGGGCTTAGAGGCTGGACTGTATAAATCTGTGAGCTGTGAGCAAAGCGGAATCTTAGGACACTAAAAACATTTGTGAAACTTCAAATGAAAATTGCAAGGAGGCAGAAAATGAGAGGAGTAGAAGGGAGCCTGCTTGGAACAGTCTTCCTCTCCTAATGGTTTAATTCTTGTAGACACACATTGGCAAAGAGGCCAGTTGATTCAAAATACATAGACACAACATGCAAAATACACAGATGCATAGTCCAAATTTTGGTAGGGCCTGCTAGGAACAGGAATCAGAAATGAGATACCAGAGTCAGAAAGTATTTTAGTCTAACTAGAAAGTAACTAGAGGCTGCAGCATTGTAATGAAAGTATTTGCAATTTGGACATGAAGGAATAAGAGAGCTGTAAGAAAATCTATAAGATCCAAATGTATATTGTACATCCTAGTTCTTTACAAACCACACATGGTCATAACTCTGATTACTCCAGAATCTATGTCCTTTTTGACCAAAAATGGTAATAACCAAGCTTGTTCATTCACCTTTTTTATCAGCCTTGAATGAGAATGACACTTGGCTGTGGACAAAAGTCCAATCCACCCTCAAAGGACAGAGGCTTGCCAACATTGCAGTTATTCAAAATAATTTGCAGACGGTTTGAACCGTATTTCCAAAGTTCGAGGTCCCAGAAGATCTGAGCAATGGTGGGCATTGTTGAAATAGTTTAGTTTCCCAAGGTGACTTCTAAAAGAGGAGCAAAACTTATTTGGCTATATAAACTCAGGTGGAAGTTAAAAAATAAAAATTCTCATTAGATTCTAATCATACCTGATTCCAGCAAGTCAGATTTGCTGTTTAACTCCTTACTCCCGAATGGTAAGAAACTATTTCATCATCTATGTAATAAGCACTATGCTTGGACACATGTGAGACACTAAATAAATGTAAGTTCAGTTGCCCTGTGATTCTTTGGGATTAATTCCGAACTATGTAAGAAAGTATCAGGCATTTGCTCCAAATCCTGTGCTCCTCGAAAACTGTCCAGAGAATTGGCATCCTGGAAATTTCCCTGGATTGCCTTAAGAAATGTATTCTATTTCATGTAAGCACTTGGTGGCCTGATGGTCGTCTCTCCTTGTTTTAGACATGAAATCGTATGTCATATTTTTACGTTCACACACTCAGAATCTAACACCATCTGTGTTATTATCTTCAAAGAGAATGGCCCCCAAACTCTATGCTACTACTTCCTTCCCAAGTGAAAGTTGAAAAACCACATATAAAAAGCTGGTCATAAAATCAGACGGATCCTTAGCTGAGAGTGTCCCTTTCTCTGGGTTTGTTGCCCTTTTACCCCTATTCTGTTCTATCATCTAAAACCTTTATTTACTAATCCTTGATAGTATTCCACACTTCTGCCCCCCATTTTAAAAAATCCATCATCCATTGAAATACTGTAGGGTGGACTGCCAAGAAGCATTAGTGTCGTGTTTGGATTCATTGTTCTTGCTGTTTTCAGATCAGAGTTTACAGACTAGAGACCCACAGAAAAGTTTGGCTTAAACCCAGTTTTATTTTTATGTGAATTAATGCCATTATTTTAAAATGAAGAGCTTTTGCATAAAAATAGCAATTTTTGGCTTCTCTGAAAAAGTAGAAAATCTAGCAACATGTCAACAATGAAGAGGAGCTGAGTGAGGGCTGACTCCTTCAAGGGGGAGCTGGGGCCCCTGTTCATTGCAGGCCCCACTTCTCCTTTTCAGCCATTCCTTCCCCTTTCGGCATTTGGATTTGCAAAATTTTTCCTAGATTTTAGAACATAGGTGACCAACTGTAGCAGTTTGGCATTATTTATGAATTCCAAAAATAGATTTTGGATTATGTTTGTAAACTGGTCTGTTCCTCTGGGCATATTAGATTGTACAAGTGAAATACAGAGATTTCACTTTTGCTTGATTAAGTTATGATTAAGGCTTTGATTGGGACACGTCAGGAGGGCTTGATGGGCAGGGACTCACAGAGAAAACCACATGGCAGAGCAGAGAGTAGAGTTTTTGAATGCTGGAGGCCCGGGAAGTAAACACACAGGAGAACACAGAGGAATAGAGACAGCTCTTTAGACATGGCAGAGGCCCTGGAAAGAGAGAGAGCCTGATAGTCTACAGCTGACCTCGTAGAGAGAACAGAGCAGCTGAGCCTGGAGAGAAATGAGTCCTGGGAGAGAGGAGACTTATCCCAGCCTGAAGCTGATATTGGAAGAAGCTGGGACCACGGAGCATTAAGGGGAAGAGGAAGCCTGAACCCTTGCAGATGTCGGCAGCCATCTTGCTCCAACACGTGGCAACAGACTTTGGTGAGAGAAGTAACTTATGCTTTATGGCCTGGTAACTGTAAGCTTCTACCCCAAATAAATGCCCTTTATAAAACCCAACAGATTTCTGGTATTTTGCATCAGCACCCCTTTTGACTGACTAATACACCAACACATGGCAAAAATGTCACATAGAGGTTGTGCACACTTGAAGAAATTAAGAAAAAGAAAGGCAAATCAATGCAGCAGCAATAGCCCTGTGAATGTCTTTAAATTGTAATGCCTAGTACTTTCATATTGAGTTTTAGCAAACACTGTCTGAGGATAATATAGCAAAGGGAAGATGACATAGAATGTCAGAACTAGAAGAAAACTGAGAGGTAAATTAGCCTCTCAAATTTTTCATTTTATGAGTAATTGAGATTCAGATATGTGAGGAGCTTGTCCCAGATCCCAATAGCTTCTTGAAAGAAAATATAGAACTGTGGAATCCCTATACCTTGGGTCTTTTTTTTACACAATGGCTATTCTTTGTCTACTTGCTCCATGTAAGTTTTCCTAAGTAAGTCAGCCAAGCTGAGAAAGTATCATGCTCTTAAGGTTGTGTATTTGTAACTGCTGATATTGACCTTTCTCATTTTTTAAGAAAGAGAAGTGGGCAGTAGCACTCATCCCAGACCTGACACTTAGCCATGTCATTCATACTGTATCAGAGGGCTGGAGAGTCAACGAGTTAAATGTACTTTGAAGGTCTATTCTAATTTCCCACATAGCACAGGAATCCTTTCCATAATAGCCCTGAAACCGTCTTGCTTCTGTTTCATTAATTCAATGACCGTAGCACTCACTACTATGTAAGGCAATTTGTCCTCAATGTTTATTAGGTTGTTAGAAACTTTAGCCTAAATTTCTAGGTAAGAGTGAATGATATTGCCTCCTTGTAGACACAACCCATGGATCCTACTTATAATTTCACGAGGAACATGGAAGTCACTCATTCTCCTATCTCATATCACATCAGCATGTTTAGGTAGCCCTCATATCTCCCCCAAATCCTCACTTTAAAGCATTCTTAGTTATGCAGAGAATGTGGGATCAGTCTTCTAGGCCTTCAACAATCCTTACCACACATTACTGGTCATTTCTTTGATTATTAAAATTTAACTCTGCTGATCAATGAGAAACTCATAGATCAAGTCTCTGGCTGCAGCTTTTCTATGACCTAGCAGGTCATAGAAACTATAGAACAGAGAAGTTCTATAGTTTATAAACAGCAATGATAAAACACCCTCCCCTTGGGAAGACAGCTTTATTACAAGTTCAAGGCATCTACTAACCACAAGTGAGTTTCTGAAATTATCTCTAACACCATACTATAAATGCTCTCAGTGGTTCATCTGCCAAAACCCTTGCTGATGGTTTCTTTTTCAGCTTGCCTTTCCTCTGCTGTTCTCTGACCTCAGTGATTTCAATCGGGGTGGTTACTTATTTGAGTGGACACATGTTGCTCTTCTCCTCTATTTTTTTGTAGCAAGTCCTTCGGATAGATTTGGGGATTCCTTGTTCCTCTAAGAATTGTAGCTAGACTTCTCTTTAACCTCAGGTCCTAAATTTGTACAGACCTGAGCATAAATCTTAAATTCCCCACTTAGTAGTGGTGTGGCCTTGGGTAAGTTACTTAAACTCTTTCAGCCTCAGTGTCATAATTTTTTTCAACTTCAAAAAATAAAGTAACAGACAAAAGGCAGCTTAACAAATTATGGAAGCATTACTTTAAGAAATCCTGTTCAGGCACGTTTATCTTATTTAATCCAAAAACAAACTCAATTGTTTCTCCAGTGTTCTGAAAGATGAATAAATGAGCACAGATTGGTTAAATGACACGACTAAGGTCTCTTTGTTAATGAAGAAAGTGAAAAAAAAATGCTGATCATATTTGCATTTCATAAAACTAAATACCATATTCTTTTTTTTAACCCTTAGCATTGATATAGTACCTTCTTTGCATTTGCTACAAAAAATATTACAATATTACTGTTAACTATAGTCTATAGATTACATTATTTGCATTTTCCCCATGTATCATCATATTTTAACACTTTGTAATAGAGGCACATTCTTGTATTTGTATTATTAACCACAATCCTCATCTGTCACTAAAATCACTATGTTACACAGTCCCTAGATTATCCTCTAGCTGTCTTTCAATTAACATTAACCTCCCTAGACTAGCCCTTTCAGCCACAATTACATTTATAAATCAGCAGTGTTTAATTATACTCATTATGTGTTACCGTCAACTCTATCCATTTCCTCACATTTAAAATCCACCTTATTAAACATTGTACATACATTCAGAATCAACTCCCCCTTCACAACCCATATCCTATATCCTCATAACCTATACTCTATGGTTTAACTCCCTAAGTTTACTCATTATATTTAGTTCATATCGGTGAGACCACACAATATTCATAGTTTTGTGTCTGGCTTATTTCACTCAACATAATATCCTCAAGGCTCATCCATGTTGCCATATGCATCCCAGGTTATAAAGGAATATATTAATAGTGCCTACATCATCAGGTAGTTGTAAGGATTAAATGAGACAATTCATGATAAATGCTGAGGTGGTCTCTGGTACATGGTAACTGCGTAGTAAACATTCATTGTGTATTTTATATAACGATAGTATAGATCTGAAGTCTGCTATAATGCTTATATATCGGATGACCCTCTTCACTGCCTTATATAAACCAGGATCCTTCTCTATATCACAACACCCAGTTCTCTAGCTGATGCAGCTGATACTTTCTCCTCTTTAGCTGGCTATTCAAGCTGTCTATGACATCAGTCGAAAGTGCTATATATATCCTCCTTGGTATGGCTTTTTTTTTTCTCCTCTACTATGCTGAGATTCAACTCCAAAACACTCCATGGTGGTAACATCAACAATTCTATATTTATTCATTGTTTTGTGTCCAGAAGATACGCAGTTTGGTTTCTAGACTAAATAAGTGACTATCAGTCAGTCTCCACAGAAGTCCAGTCAATCTACCATCCACCATGTCATCCACACTCAGATCAGAGAGTCATCGAGCTGGAAGGAACTCCAGGACATCACATGGTTCAACCTCTTTCAACCAATGTACCAGTGACTCCCAAATTTTGGTACAAATAAGAATCATTGGGGATCCTATTAAAATAGATTCTATTCCAGATAATTTATTTAGATGCTCTGCCCTCCAGGAGGCTGCCCTCACTCCTTAGTGCAGGCTGTGCATAGTGACTTCCTTCCAAAGAGTTTAGTATGGAAAGGGGGGAAAGGAGGAGGAAAGGTAATTATACAGTGGAGAAACCTGACCAACACTACTGCAGCCAGGTGATCAAGGTCAACATCAACAGTGGTAAGTAATCTTGAGAGTATAGACCCTTGATAGGAAGTGATGAAAACGGCATTTCTCAGAAACACATAATCCAAGTATGATCATAAGAAAAATATTTGAAATATCTCAATTGAGGGACCTCCTACAAAATACCTGACAAGTTGAAGCCATCAAAAGCAAGGCGCAAAAGGACAAATATTCTATGAGCTCACTGATATGAAATAATTAGAATAAACAAACTCATAAAGTCAGAATCTAGAATATAGATTCTAGAATATAAGGATGGGGTGGGGAAAGGGAATAGGCAGTTAAGACTTAAAATGTACAGAGTTCGTATGTGGAAAGACAGAAATGTTTTGGTAACGGATGTTAATGATGGTAGCACAACATTGTGAACAAAATGAACAGCAATGGATTTGTGTCTGAATGTGGTTAAAAGGGGGGATTTTTAGGTTGTATATATGGTAATAGAATAAATAAATAAATAAATAAACCCATGGAACTGACCACACAAAGAGTGAGCCCTAAGTTAAACTGTGGACAATAGTTAATAGTATAATTATAAAATGTGCTTTCATCAATTGTAATAAATATACCATACCAATGCAAGATGTTAATGATAGGGTAGTGTATGGGAATCCTGTATTTTATGCAAGATTGTTCTGTAAACCCACAACTTCTCTAATTAAAAAAAAAAAAAAAAAGAAATCTGAAATATACCATGCTAATGTAAGATGCTAATAATAGGGTAAACTGGGAAAGAGGTATGTGGGAACTCTGTACCATCTTCACATTTCTGTACATCTAAAACTACATTAAAAAGTTTATTTTTAAAAATCTAGGACTTTCCTCTGGGATTGTGATTCAGGAGGTTGTGTATGTGCAGTAGGGAGAGGGAGTTGTGCAGAGGGAATTAGGTTTGTGCATTGTTAACACACTCTCCTGTTGATTTGATGTGGTCAGTTCACAGACCATGCCTGAGAACCTTGGTCTATTTTACTCATTCTCATCCTTGGCTGCACATTGGATGCCTCTGTCCTAAACCCATATATTTTTATTTAATTGGTCTGGAGTGTGGCTTGGGTTTTGAGATTTTTAAAAGTTCCTTAGATAATTCCAGTTGTAGCTAAGTTTAAAACTCAGTCTATATCTGTGCTGTCCAATATGGTAGCCACTAGTCACATGTGGCTAAAGTTAAATTAATTAAATTAATTAAATTTAATATTTCTATTTGGGACAATGGAAAAGTTTTGGTAATGGGTGGTGGTGATGGTAGCACAACATTGTGAGTGTAATTAACAGCACTGAATTATATATTTGAATGTGGTTAAAAGGGGAAATTTTATGTTATGTATATGTTATTAGAATAAATTTTTTTAAAAATCCATGGAACTGTACAACACAAGCATTGAACCCTAAGTTAAACCATGGACTATAGTACAATTATAAAAACATGCTTTCATCAATTGTAACAAAATTAGCACATCAATTCAAAGTGTTAGTAAGAGGGTGGTATATGGGAATCCTGTATTTTATGCATAATTTTTCTGTAAACCTATAACTTTTCTAATAAAAATTAATAAATAAATAAAATTTAAAAGTGAGTTCCTAGCAGAATTTCAGTGATTGATAGTCATGTGTGCCAAGTTGCTACTGTATTGGACAGTGCAGCTATTGAACATATTCACCATCACAGAAAGTTCTGTTAAACAGCACTCATCTAGATCACTGGTGTGAAGTGGATATTTGTGGTCTTCTTCAAGACCATCTGAGAGGAAGAGCCCCTGAAGATTTCCTATGGGTAGTATACAGCATAAACCACTCTTTTCATTGGTGAAGATTTGAATGATCAACTTGTCTAGGTTTGCCTGTGACTTCCTTGTTTTAGCTCTGAAGGTCCAGGGTCTTTTGCATCCAGGAGAACTCCACCAGGAGGAAGGTAGGTTAAGTTTAGTCAGGGCAGGAAAGAAGAGTTTGGTGCTGGGGAAGTTTCCTCTCCCTTGAATCAGCTGGTGTCAGTTTTATCCTGTGTGCCTAGGATTTCATGAGGCAGCGATGCTGAATAGTGAAGTCATTCTGCCTTCACGTGATGGTGCAATCCCTTGCTCCCCACTACCTTGGTGGAACCCAGCACCCAGGCCACTACCCAAGCCTCTGCGTGTGATCAGACTCAATCTCATGTCAGACTGTCTGGATTTGAATCCCTGAACCAACACTTAACTAGCTATGAGGTCTTTGGCAAGATGTTTTACTTATCTGAACCCCCATTTTCTCATCTATAAAATGGTAATACTAGTATCCCTTATGGTTACTGGGAAGGTTAAATGAACTGATACACATAGATCAAAGAGCTCATTGTATGTCTGGTGAGTATTAATTGGTGTTATTATTATTTTCCTTCTCCTCAGAATTCACTTGCCCTTTATTGTTAAAAGCATCTGTTAAAAATGTCCTGTGCTTGATGTAGTTCAGTTCAAGAAACACTTATTCAGTTTTCCAGATTCTAGATGACATCAATTTAGTCTTTGCCCACACACTTTACAGTCTAGCCTGCAGTTAGAAATATTATTATAGAACGATGTAGTGACGTGATCATAGTGTGGTATGTGAACACACAGGAGGGTCACTTAACAAAATAAGTAGAGGAGGGGCCGGGAAGGCTTCCTGTGGGAAATGACACAGACTGAGTTGAGGAGGATGAGTAGAGCATGCCAGAAGAAGAAATGGGGTGTGTGGAGGGATGGGGGGAGGAGTTAGAGGGGTAAATGGGGAAAGATTGTCCCAGGCAGAGATAGTATGAGCAAAGATCATAAACTATGAACTGGTCTGAATTGTTAATGGGAAAATCCATTGCTATGTATTATTGGGACAATGCTGCTGCTGAGCAGGGGTACATAAGGTGCAGGCGTGGACAAAATGTAAGCGACGTTAAGAAAGAGTCAGTAGGTATAGTCCCTCTCCTCCAGGAATTTAACTCAGCTTTTTCATGTTTTCTTTTTATTAGAGAAGTTGTAGGTTTACAGAAAAATGATACATAAAATACAGAGCTCTCATATACCACCCGATTATTAACACCTTGCGTTAACAGTTGTTACAATTCATGAAAGAACATTTTTATGATTGGCTATTAACTATAGTACATTGTTTACAACAGGGTTAACTATGTGTATAGTCCTATGGTTTTACTTTTCATTTTTCATTGTAGTAACATATATACAACCTAAAATTTCTCCTTTTAACCACATTCAAATATATAATTCAGTGCTGTTAATTACATTCACAATGTTGTGCTACCATCAGCACCATCTATTACCAAAACTTTTCTATCACCCCTGTATTAGTCAGCCAAAGGGGTGCTGATGCAAAATACCAGAAAGCTGTTGGCTTTTATAAAAGGTGTTTATTTGGGGTAGAAACTTACAGTTACCAGGCCATAAAACATAAGTTATTTCCCTCAACAAAGTTTACTGCCACGTGTTGGGGCTGCCGACATCTGCAAAGAGTTCAGGCTTCTTGGGTTCCTCTCTTCCCGGGGCTCCGTTTCTCTCTGGGCTCAGCTGCTGTGCTCTCTCCACAAGGCCAGCTGTAAACTATCAGGTGAATGGCTTTGTCTCTCTCTCCCTGGGGCCTCTGCCATGTCTAAGGAGCCGTCTCTATTCCTCTGTGTTCTTCTCCTGTGTGTTTACTTCCCGGGCATCAGCTCAAAAACTCCAGCATCAAATCTCCAACTCTATTCTCTGCCATGGAGTTTTCTCTGTGAGTCCCAGCGTACCAAGGGGGCGGGGACTCAACATCCTACTGACATGGCCCAATCAAAGCCCTAATCAAAATTTAATCATGCCCAGAGGAACAGACCAGTTTACAAACATAATCCAATATCTATTTTTGGAATTGATAAATAATGCCAAACTGCTACACTCCCCCAATGCTCTTTGAGGGTGAGGTCTGGAGCTTGGTTGCCACCCAGATGCTTGATAGGGTAGAACCAAGAAAATGGCCATTGGGGAAGCCTGTGGAAAGGGTGGGTCCCCATGTGGCCCCAAGGAGAAAAAACCATCATCTTAAGAATGACTGTCAGACTTTAACATTTAATGAAGTATGTCCTGCAGGTTTACTGAACAGTAGAGGACCCATGACTCATGTTTCCCTCCCAATTTCTCCTAATGATAATGAAAATGTTTATCCTTTGTCTGTCTATTTGCATATTAGAAGCAGATAAACGGTTTTGTAAGTTTCAGAGGTCTACAGTAGATAGGACTTTGCCCTAAGACAAACTGTATTTCTTTAAACTGACTGTGATTTGATTTTGTACTCAGCATTGTTACTGACTTAAGGTTTTTTTAAAATATTGTAATGTCTTTTTGGAATTCAGAGGGAGGAGTATAGAAGTTTGATATTATTGATAAATTCCAAAAAGTAATATTGGATTATGTTTGTAAACTGGTCTTTTCCTCTGGGCATATTAAAATGTATTGGATTCAGAGGTTTTACTTTTATTTGATTAAATAATGATTAAGGCTTTGATTGGGCCATGACAGTAGGACGTTTCATTCCTGCCTCCTTGGAGGGTGGGGACTCACAGAGAAACTACACCCCAGAGAACAGAGTTTGGCGTTTTTGAGCTGGAGCCCCGGGAAGAAAGCACACAGAGGAGCTTGGTCATGAGGAAAGAGAAAAGGCCCTGGGAAAAAGACTATCAACTGATAGTCTACAGCTGGCCTTGTGGAGACAGCAGAGGAGCTGAGCCCTGAGAAAAGCAAGCCCCAGGAAGAGAGGAACCCAGAAAGCCTGAACCCTCACAGATGTCGGCAGCCATTTTGTTCCAGCACATGGCAATAGACTTTGGTGAGGGAAGTAACTTATGCTTCATGGCCTGGTAACTGTAAGCCTCTACCCCAAATAAATACCCTTTATAAAAGCCAACAGATTTCTGGTATTTTACATCAGCACCCCTTTGGCTGACTAATGCAACCCCAAACAGAAACTTTGTACAATTTAAGCATTAACTCCCCATTCCCTACCCACACTCCAGCCCCTGGTAACTTATATTCTAGTGGCCAATGCTATGAATTTGCTTATTCCAGTTATTTTATAGCAGTTAGATCATACAATATTTGTCCTTTTATGTCTGGCTTCTTTCACTCAACATATCTTCAAGGTTCATCCATGTTGTCACATATATCAGAACTTCATTCTTTTTACTGCTGAATAATATTCCATTGTATGTGTTTATGTGTGTGTCACATTTTATTTATCCATTCATCAGTTGATGGACACTTGGGTAGCTTCCATCTTTTGGCAATTGTGAGTAATGCTACTATGAACATCAGTGTGCAAATATCTGAGTCCCTGCTTTCATATCTTTGGGGGTATGTACCTAGAAGTGGGATTGCTAGGTCATATGGTAATTCTATATTTAACTTTCTGTGACTCAGATTTTAAGGCTCTCTGCTTTTAATGGTAAAATGCAATTTCCCAAGTTATCTTTAGTTACAAAAAAATTGTTAAAAGTTGTTCTGCCTCCAAAATTTACCAGTGTGCTATTTTTTCAATCTACCATGCATTTTGTTCTTCTACAATAAAATAAATAAAATAATAAAATAAAATAAAGTACTTGAAGGTTTCCTCTGTGTCTTATGTTACCTTTTTTAGACACCCCAAAAAGCTTAAAGGAGTGAAAAAGGCTAACTGCCTTGCTAATTGGCCTTTATGGGATCACAGACAAACAGCTTTACAGTTCTCTGATCCCTTTCCTTAGAGGGAACTTGTGCACTAGCTCTTAAATTTCTATTAAATATTATTAAGTGTATCTAGTGTCAATACCATTGGTGATAAGAGTTTTTTTGAAACTGAAAACTGTTGCAAATGCCTTGACATGCCACAGGGAACACAATTGTGTGGGGGATGGGATGGCAGTATGTAGTAGACGGAATAATGAAACCCCAAAATAAATGTCCATGTCCAAATCCCAAAACCTTTGGATATGTTACCTTACATGGAAAAGGGGACTTTGAAGATTAAGCTAAGGATCTTGAAATGGGAAGAATATCCTGAATTACCCAGGTCAGCCCAGTGTAATCACAAGGGTCCTTATAAGAGGGAGGCAGGAGTGTTAACCATAGGGAGAGATTTCAAGACGTGATGCTGCTGGCTTTGAAGATGGAGAAAAGAGCCACGAGCCAAGCAATGCAAATGACTTCTAGATACTGGAAAAGGCAAGGGAAACAGATTCTCCCCCAGAACTTCCTGAAGGAACACAGCCCTGCTGACACCTTGTATTTAGCCTAGTGAAACCATTGCAGACTTCTGACCTTCAGAACTGCATGACAATACATTTGCATTGTTTTAAGCCACTGTTTGTGGTAACTTATTATGGCAGCAATGGGAGCCTCAGGTGTCACATTCTTCTGGTTTAGAGTTGACCTCTGTATTTTTGTTATCAAAAGCACTGTCTCTGTCACCTCTTGACCTAGGTTCCTCTTATAGTACATTGATGATAATAGTGATGATTATAATAGCTGATAACTACATAATGCTCACCACAGGTTAGGCAGTGTTCTAGGCACGTGACATTCATTACCTCATCACATCCCATTACCACCTTGTGGTAAGGTACTATCATGAACTATATTTTACATACAAGAAAGCTAAGCACAGAGAGAACCCAGCATTAGTAAGTTATAACTTGAACTCTGGATCATAATCTCTTATGAATCACTACAAAAATTCTTGCCTTTATACAAAGACAAGTTCTCAGGGCCAGTTGTCACCAAGTTGCTCCTTCATGTAGCATGCCATTTCTCTCACATTTTGTATGCCAAGTGTCTTCTGTTATGGGAGACTCCTTCAGGCATCTCAGATTTTGAAATAAACATGAACATTGTGAAAATAAATAAACACCACCTACTGAGCATAAGCATATCTCTGAGATGACAGCCCTTATTCCCCATTAATCAAATTTCCTGTGAAGATTTCTGATTCTACTAAAGTGAAGACCAGAACAGGGCTGGAAAATCCCTACAGATGTGGCTAGGGTTTTAGGGTTGGAATGATGGTCATTGTGATAGTGTGGTTTGATAGCTCATCTGCTTTGGTTGTCTTAGGGAGAACTCAGCCTTTGGTTCCACCCTGGAGAATTCCAGGAAAGGGAGATAGAAATGGTGTTTTGTTCTCACTATATCTTCTCAAGCAAAATAAATTGGCTAAAAGAGCAAAATACCTAATGAGTATGACTGGTCTAGAGAAAACAATTCCTGTCCAAGTTTTCAGCAGCAGCAGAGAATCTTTTTCCTTACCACACATCCATATTATATGGATATTTGCCAGAATAGACATAGACTAATTTAATTCTACAAGGTACTGGGAATCAAGAATAATCAATCAAGAAACTCTTAGGTATTAACAGCACTGAGATATATATCTGAATATGATTAAAAGGGGAAATGTTAGGTTGTGTATACTGTAACAGAAATTTTATTTCAAAAATCCATGTAACCTCACTACACAAACAGTGAACCCTATGTTAAACCATGGACATTAATTAATAGTACAATTATGAAAATGTGCTATCATCAGTTGTAACAAATGTTCCACACCAATGCAAGGTGTTGATGATGGGGTGATTAATGGGAATCCTATATGTTATGCATGAACGGTCTGTAAACCCACAACTTCTCTAATTAAAAAAAAGAAACCCTTAGGTAATTATTGAGCACATGTTGCTTCTTCAGCTCTGGACTGAGTCCCAAGAAAAGGATTAAAATTATTTGATTGTCCCAGACTTTAAGGAATTTACAATAAGTCATCACTAAATAATGTTACCAAGATGGTGTGTGATGATTGTAGAACAATGTGTCTGGAGATGATTCTTGAATTTGTGCCTATAGCTTGGGGATTTATTTTATAGTTTCCCTGATCTGCAACCAAGTCATCAGACACTACTGTTTTTCTAATTGCTCCATAGCTCCTTGGATACCTGGCTGACAACACCAAGAGATATCAGACCACTCGACTGTAGATTTCTTTGTACACACACATACTCATCCAGTTCTGCTTTCTTTCACCAAAGAGACTTGGATGGTGTAAGAAAATATAAATCTCAAACCCAGACAATGAAACCACTTAATCACTTGCTCAGAAATTTATTTTCAGTTACAGGTCCTTCCTGGTTAGTATCATAGATTTAAAAAAAAACAAAAACCTTTTAAGAAAAACTAAACCTGTCTGTTTATGTCATCATAGTTAGTCTGATTACTCTCAGTTAGTAGTAATAATGGACACTACTATTATCAAGGAAGAAAATGATGTAAAAATTATAAAGATGAGTACCAAAAACTCTTTGATGGAACATTCATTTCATAAAGATGCCAAGAACTACACACACACTGCTTAAGACAGAAGTGGGGGCAGGAGGAGATCCTGCCTCTACTCAAACTGTCCCTCTAATCAAGAAAAATAAGGAATTTTTGCTTCACGCAATCCCTGTAGTGAAATCCCAAACGCAGCTTTCTGTGGTACTGTGAGGTCTTGATATTTGAACAGTCAGACAACTGTGTTTTCAGATTGATGGAAACTAGACATGGCTAACAAATTCCTGAGCAATTCAGAGAAATCAGAAATCTTGTTATGATGTGGTGTTAGGCCATTTACAATTTTCTAATAATCAATGGTGCAATTTCTCAAAGATAGATAAGTGTTTGTGTGCATACCATAAATCAAACAGATCTGAGACAGTAACTTGAGTCAACAACTGGGCATGGCTGTAAAATAAAACCATTCATTCCAGGACTTTTCTCACATGTCAGCAGCCCGGAAATACTCCTGGTATTCATCAAAAATATTTCTGTCACGATTTTAGTTAGAACCTTGGCTTGGAGGAGGAGAGTTGATGAATATAACACCCCTGAAGCTATCCAGCAACCCTTGGGACTTAGAGGGGAAGGCTGGATTGTTGTTCATGCTCTGCCTATTACCTGTCAAATGGGTTAGTGGGGAGAGAGGAGCACGAGAGAGGTTTCCTTTGAACACCCTCCTTTTTCTCTAGTCAGTAGGTAGCCCCTGCTCAGGATGCTAAATTCCTCAATGACAAGTTAATAGACCCACCTAATGTTCCAAAGGGTTAGAGGGGTTATGGTCATGTGAGCTTTCAAGTTCCTCTTTCTGAAACACGCACTGACCCAGCCCTGCCCCTGCTCTTTTCCTCATGAACTTGATTTCTGAAAACACTGCGGCTACTATAAAATCATCACTCGACCTATATATTTATGGGCGATTGAAGCAATCTCTTTCTTCATTGCAGGCCACCTTGGTAGGAGAATTTTTTAAAAATCTGTACTCCTCAGGGGCAGCCAGCCCCTTTCTGCTCTCAGCTCATTAGGAAATGTCCTGAGATGCAAAGCCTGACAGCAGTGTGGCATCTTCTGAGGAATGTGTGCTTCTTGCCTGCATCTGCCCCGTTATACTAGCTCAGTGTCTCTGGGCATTTCAGCAGTTGTTCTGAAGGCTTGGGGCGTTTATCTCCCAGAGGCAGCTGAGCTGCCTCCTGTTTCGTGAGCAGAACAGTGGAATGCAGTGGAAGAGACCCAGGTCTTGGGCCACCCAGATGAGAGAGTTTTGTGCTGAGGTCCCTATATGGTTGTGTTAGACTGAACGGCAGGCTTAAGTCTGACTTTGCTCCTTGTTTGGGAAGCGAGTGGGAGGGGAGCAGGCCAAGGGGCTATATAACCCTTCAGCTTTCAGCTTCCCTGAACACCGCCCAAAGCAGAGAAGCCCGGCCGAGCACTGTCAGGGTAAGTGGCACCGGCCCAGGGATGTGACTTACAGATTCCAGCGGCTCTCTTATTGCCAAGTATAATCAGATGCCAGCTGCAGGGATTTGGCTGGGCTCATGCACTCTAATGTTTTGAATGAAGATTGTACTATTAAATGATGTTAGCTTTTAACTCAAATTATCTATTAAAGACAAGGCTAATATGGAGCTTGGTGTGGGAGAGGAGGTGAAGAGGAATATGGAAAGAAATTTTTTTGATGCATGTCATCTGTAAAATCTGTTTATATTATACAATAGCCCAAATCTTGCAGCAAGTCATTACAGGCATGCAGTCCAGCTGTTTGCCACAGGTTATACATTTATTTATATTTAGGAACTGGAAACTCTGCGATTTGTTTGTGGTTCAGATTTGGTAGCAGTGGTGGGGTTCATTAGACTGTATTTTCGGTCCAGCTAAGGTGTCTGGAAGTGGATTTTAGAAGTGAATAGAGGTTTATGGTCTAGTCTTTGATTTTGGCTGGATTTGTGTATTTGTTTCTGGGTTCCTCTGCTTCCAATTGGTAGTGTCTTGGGTGGAAAGGTTATGTTTCTCCAGCGTGTGTGTGAGCGGACGTTTTAGGACGTGCATCGTTTGCAGCCGAGCGCAATGGGCAGGCGGCCAGCTGAATCTTCCTCTGCAAAGGGGGAGGTTGCAGAATATACATCTGACAGCTGTGTGTGTCTCGGCCTACGGGACGTCTGGTTTGCATTTCTTTCAGCCTAAAGTTCCCCTCAGGCTGGTGAAGCAGGCATGACTGTGGAACCAACTCTGCCACTCCACGCTGAATTTAGCTATCAAGCAGGGTTTGGCTGTGCTTCAGCCTGGGCTGGCGTTTTCATGCTGAGATTTTTCTTTCCATTTTGTGATTCATGACTAAATATGGTTTGCGTTTCAAGTCCTGCACTCTGGGAACCGTAACTTTTTCTCCTCCACCCCCTCCCACTAACTACTCATTTTTGGCACAAGATGTACTCTATTCGGTTGGAGCAAACCCCCTGACCCGGGTGGAGTTCCAAAAGCAGACATTCGCGCGTGTTTTACCTAATTAGGAAATGCTTTGCTCCAAACTCAGCTTCTCATTCAGGTTCGGCAAGAGTTGGAAACCATTGAGTCCTGCTCCTCTCTTCCTGGAACACAAAGATTTCTTCTCTAATGGCAGTGTACATTTTAGAGATTATAAAACTCCTCCTGGACATTTTTTTTTTTTTTTTCCCAAATAAAAATACATTTACTGAATTTTGTGATTTCTCTGCATGTTTACTGATGCGAATGTTTTATTTGCCGTAGATCAATCACACCCCCAAGGCCTTCTTGCCCCCCAAAAATGGGGTATTAAGAATATCCCTGTATTTACGGTACTCATAACTCCTCATTTTCAGAGACCATCCTAATCCCAAATATTTCATCCTGTTCTTAGCTCTTATTTTTGGTTTGGAAAGTTTGCCTGGAACTTTCACAGAGCCCGCCGATCTCCTTGGTGCTGGCTGCCTCTGACAAATACCCCAGTCTCTTAGTGCTTCTTCCAGCTTGTTTCCCTTACAGCTTTCACCTCTCTTCTAGCGTCTTAATTTGCTAGGGAAGAAGCCAAGTCACATGAATGCTAAACAAAATTCAGTGTCTAGAGAGAGGAGGAAAGGGTAGGAAAGGAAAAGACAAGCCATTTAAAAGTCCTGTTTTCCATTCTTGCATGCGGAATCCGCAAGTGGAGGATTTCCATTTTGCCTGGAGCTAGTGTGGAAAGGAAGCGAAGACACTAGAAACGTGGAAAGGAGACAAAGAATAGACATTTTTAAAAAGATCCATATAATAATAATTTTATAATAATATTAATAGTAATAATGAAGCACATTTATTGAGAACTCAATGTGTGAGCCACTAAAGTTTTAAATGCTTTAAAATGTTTTTAATCCCCCTAAGAACTCTAGGAGGTGTATATCAATATTAATGCTATCCTGTAGATAAGGATAGTGAGATTTAGAGAAGTTAAATAACTTTCCTAAGTCACAAAGCTTGTTAGAGGTGGAGCCCTGATTCAAACGCAGACAGTCTGATGCCAGAGCCCAAGCTTATAGTCACGATGCTCTGTAATGTCCATTGTCCTTAGTTGACCAGTTGAAGATAATATTACATGCCTTGGATTTTAAAATATATTGTCTAACTTGAGATTCACATTCTTTGCAAAGAGTTATACACTATGAGGCACTGCTATGGTAGGTCTAGGCATTGGGAAAGACGGCCTCCGGCCTCGTGGAAACAGTCTGGCAGAATTCCAATTGCAATAGCTTTTTTTCTTGTACTACTTCCCAGAGATTTTCTTAGCAGAGTTGCCTTTTAGACCCACATAGCATGCACTGAGCTTACCTATATAAAAGAAGAATCTTCCTCAACTGAAATCCTAACCAAGTTCTCAATGCCAGGCAGAGAAATCTAGGTGTCTGCCTCTTTAAAGGCTATTTCCCCTTAATTTTGCTTGGAAAATGGAAGGGACCCTGAACTGGAAAACAAGAGTACCTGATGGTCAAGGGGATCTGACCTCAGGTTCGAGTTTTGCCTCTTATGCCCTTTGTGCCCTTGAGAAAGTCACTGGCCCCTGGTTTTCTCTGATTTATAAAAATGAGATTATTGGGTAAAAATGTTCTTCAATAAGTTTTCAATTTCCCAAATATATAAGTATATATTTCTGCTCCAGCCTTTCAAGTTTTGTCAAATATCTAAGCATAAGAATGGGCTATTTAAAATAAATTGTTTTATAACTGAAGCAATGCAAGATAATTCAGAAAGTTTAGAAAATATTAGAAAACCCAGAGAAGAAAACTTAAAACATCTGTAAAACCCACTTCTCCAAGATAAAACCAAGAGTCAACATCTTGGGAAATATGATTACATTTTTTTTGCAATGAAAATAAAGTTTTAATGTGATCATAAAATGTTTACTTTCACTAACCTATTATTCTTATGTAAGGATATATCTTTACCTTATCCTTTAATTTTATCCTTTTAATGGCAGCACAATATTCTACTACAGGATGCATAGTTCATCAGATTCACTTTCACTTGTTGGCTTTTTAAGTATTCTAGACAGTGAATTTTATTTATGGAGAGTAATTATGGCCCTTAAATTTTAAACACATTCCTAGAAAATTTTGAATCGTTCTAATGTTTTTCTTAAGGTGAAATAGCAGTTCCAAGGAGCCAAAAGAGATTTTTTAAATAAACATTTTACCTTAAACATTTTTAATAGTCCACAATTTTCATATGCCCATCCCTCCGAATCTACCATTTTGGAAAAAAAATTGTTATAAAATATCTAGAAAAATGTGCTTGGATGAATTCAGACAACAAATTCCAGTTACTTCTTTGCAACATGGCAAGCAACTTGTCCCTGTGAAGATCTGGTCTCATAGCCTGGTATGCACATCTGCTCCCTGGAGTTTGTCGATTCAATTCATTCACTTATTCCATCTTTAAAGGGCAGCGCTAAGGGCCAGTCATGTGTTATAGTTTCAACTATAAGAAGTTCGCAGTCTAATGAAAACACTTGAGGTAAATGCTGTGCTAGATAAGGGTCTGCAGAGGACAGCATTCTAGGAAGACAGAGGAGGGCCCCCAACCCAGCTGGGAGGGTGGGAGTGGTCAGGTGAACACCATAGCTGCTCAGTCACAACAGGGCCAGCTTCCTTCCTGTTTCCTGCAGGACCCTGTGAGGAAGCTCCAGCAGCCATGTGTGAAGAAGAGGACAGCACCGCCCTGGTGTGCGACAATGGCTCTGGGCTCTGTAAGGCCGGCTTCGCTGGGGATGATGCTCCCAGGGCTGTTTTCCCATCCATTGTGGGCCGTCCCAGGCATCAGGTGAGCAAACTTCTGATGGAACAGGGAGAATAGGGTTATGGATTAGGTCCCTCCATGTCCATGGGTCTCCACGGATTGTCCATCGCTCTCTGCCCACAGGTTATGTTATCTTGTTAAAAATATGCTTCCTAGATTTGATGTCCCTGAATAAGTGCCCATTTCATATAAACTAAACAGACTCTCAGAAAAAGTCTACCTCTTTTCCACATATCCTTTTGTTTTGTTGTTGTTAAGGGCAGGGCTAGTGGTGACGGTGGTCATGGTGGCCTGTAGTCAAACAGCCTTTTTTAAAAAAACTTTTTATATTGCTGTAACATATATATAACTCAAAAGTTCCCATTTTAACTTCTTTCAAGTGTACAATTCAGTGGTATTAATTACATTTGCAATATTGCACTACCATCACCACCATCCATTACCCAAACTCATATGTTCTTTTTGTCTAACGTAGTCATCATCACCATCATCATCATCATCAGAAATACTTATGCATCACCCTGATGTATATAGCATAGCTACTCTTTGGAAAGAAACTACAATAAAAGCCTAGGTCCTTCACCCTCATAGATTTGATGTTAGATGAAAATAAACATTGTTGCCAAATATAGTTCTACATAATGTTAGCTGCCAGCAAAATGTATCTGGATAGCCATACAGTATTTGAGCCAATCTGACTGATGTTTACAGCTCTCAGTTGGGCTTACATTCACAAGAATATCTAATAGAAGCCGCCATTTCCTAGTGAATGAAATCTTTCTTTTTGTTGAACTGAAAGCAATGGAGAGACTTTGCACAAGCCATTGCTTTGTGGACCTAAAGCAGCTATGGCAGTTTTGCAATCCAGTGCAATTTAAAATCCTGCTAAGAGAATCCTCTTTCCTTGTTTTATTATCATCTTTGTAAGTTTGACCTTAATGATGAAAAAAAGAGCACCTGACCAGCTCAGGCAAATGTTTTAATAGCTGGTTGGTACCCACTTATCCATTAGAAACCAAGCCTCAAGTGGCCATTTGTGGATGTATGGTTGGAATATAATAGTTATAGCTCTTGGGTAGGTAACAACTTTAAAAATACAGTTTGAAGGATTTATAAGAGGCAAAATGCCATTTGAATAATACGTACAAGGTTCATACATTCCTTCAACAAATAAAATAGTGAGTGTCAAATATGTGCCAGGTGATTTTCTATAGTGGAGAACAAGATAAACATGATCTCTGCCCTAACAGCTTATCCTGGAGCACAGAAGCTAAAAAACACAATAGAAAGTTGCCTTACCAACAGGGTCTCTGGTTATTTGAAGGCTGAATCAGGCCTAGTTGAGATGATGTTTAAGATCATAGCGACAGTAAATCGCACTGTACTGTTGCTGATCCCCAGAGAGGAAACTTTCAAACCCTTTGTGATTTGACTGTAATCAGTTCAAAAGTTGGGGGAAAGGCTGACTCTAAATGTGTTGAACTTTTTTAGGGGGTGATGGTGGGAATGGGTCAAAAAGACAGCTACGTGGGAGATGAAGCGCAAAGCAAAAGAGGAATCCTGACCTTGAAGTACCCGATAGAACACGGCATCATCACCAACTGGGACGACATGGAAAAGGTACCGGGAGGTTCGCGGCAGGTTGAGCCCTCCTGGGCATGATTCCTGTGGCCGCTGACTCAAAACCTCACAAGACGGCCACCAAAATTAACCAGCTCTCATAAACAAAACAAAACAAAACAAAACAAAACCTTGCTCCATTGTACTTTCACTCGTTAGTGTTTATTCTGGATTATTACTAACTGAAATTAAAAAAAAGTCTAAAATATTTTTTAAACCCATGCTTGACAGGGATAATGAGTTAATTGGAGGGAGACAGTTTTGCAGGTTAGAGCAGTAGCCTTTTGCCAATAGTGGGAATTAATAGTTTGTGGCTCAGGCTAACTGGATGCCCTCCTAGGACAAGCATCCTCCAAGCAGCAGCCTAGAGAATAACTCTCCCTTTCATTTTCGTCAGAGGCTGCCTGGCTACCCCCCAGTGCAACACTGCTCAAGAGGACTTAAAGACTAGGAAGAGACTTAACCCATTCATTCTTGACTTTTCATTAATTAGCCCAGAGACTATAGAAAGAAGGACTTGTAATCTTGTGAATTTAGTACATTCTTGAATGCCCCTGAGATTTTTGAAGCACAATAGCAGCTAACAAAAGTTTTCAAATAAATATTTTTAAAATGATCTCTTCTGTGTTGCATTAAGTGAGGTCTTTATCTCCCAGTCCGATATAAAAGAGCTAATGAAGAGGAGAGTTAAATCCTAGGATCCTGATGTTTGTTATTAAGCACCACAGAAATACCAGTGATAGAGAAAAAGCAGAAGACATGGTGATAAAATGGAAATTCTAAATCCGAGAAAGTGACAAAATTTTGAAAATGCAGCAAAATATATTAGAGATTGCTTTAATTCTGGGTGAACCTAATATTTCTGGTGCTAGTGGAGCATTTTCAGGCTTTTAACAATTCTTTTTAATTAATTTAGCCCTTTTTATTTTATAATGACTTATTCTTTTTGGCACTCAGGAATTAAAGAGAGTGCTTGCTGATAAAGCAAACATGTTTGTGTCCAAAGTACATGAACACAAATACACTATATGCGGACATTGGCTTTTTTGGAAACCCCTGAAGTCCAAAATCTGACCCATATGAATGGAAGGTGCCAAGAGACAGGCTCCTCCCAGCCCTGGAGGGCCAAGCAGGAATGGAGGCAAGAGGCAGGGAGACCTGTCCTCTTTATCACCTTAATCTGCAGAGGGCGCTTTGCCTAGAAGCAGTAAGAATGGCAAGCAGGTTTTCAGTTCAGCTTCATTCATTTATTCATTTGATTGTATATTCATTTATTTGTCCTATTATTTAGTAAATTAAGTCACTTTTCATAAATCTCCAAAATGGAAGGAGAAGGTAAAGAAAGTGATTTGAAACTTTCTTTGGTGTCTGGAACTGGGCTGAATAGTGACTCCAAGATAACTTCTTTAATTATCACAAAAACCCAGTGAGATATGCACTAATGATTTTCAGACCCATATTACTTATAGTGAGACTGAAGCTGAGAAGGGTCAAAACTTGCCTAATGCTTTTACAACCAAGAAGTGGCAGAGCTGGGATTTGAACCCAAGTTTGACTCCAAAGCCTGTGCCCTTAACCACATGGTACCCTGCCTCATGGACCTGGGCTCAGGTTTTTGCTCAGTCACTTGCTAGATGTGAATCCTTGGGTAAGTCACTAAAATTCTTTGTGCTTCAGTCTCTGCATTCATAAAATGGGGTCATATAATGAGTACTTGCAACCTTTCATTTAGCCTGGTTTCATTTTGCTCGTTCTGCTCCCTTTTTGTGGTCTGCCCCACAACACCACATCATGTGTTTCTCCTCTTTCCCCTTGATTCCCTGCTAGATCTGGCATCACTCTTTCTACAATGAGCTGCGTGTTGCCCCTGAAGAGCATCCAACCCTGCTCACCGAGGCTCCCTTGAACCCCAAGGCCAATCGGGAGAAAATGACCCAGGTAAATATCTACCCAGGACCCAGCCATGGAATGATGGTAGATGGCTTCTTCCATTGGTTTGGGGAAGTCCTGATTGGAAAGGGTTCTGCAGGATACCAGAGATAAGACCCAAATGGGCAGTCTACCATCAGACTGGTAACTCTCCAGGATCTTGGAGATTCCAAAGAGTAGGAACATCTTAATGGCACTCAAATCCTCACTGCAGGAATTGGCTCTTTGGCCTTCTAGGTTAATTGGAAATTTAGAAGATTTAATTGAGAAGGGACATGTGTGAGTTGAAAACTTCTAAGGAGAAGTCATTTTAAAATACGTTATAATACATGGTGAGAAAATCTGGTTTTGAAGTTAGATTAGGTTTGAAAACTGAATCTGACAATATCAGCCATGTGAACTTAAAGAACCCACTAAATTTCTCAGAGCCTTGGTTTCCTTTTCTAGACATTGGGGATAATAGTACTATAATTTTTCAAAAGATTGATGTGAAGATTAATGAGACAATATGATAAATGTGTATTATGGTGCCTGATATAATAAACATTCAATAATCGTTGTTATTGTTGTTATTGTTACTTCTCTGAGGCTCAGAAGTCTTTGCTTCAGTGGACCATCCAGTCCACCAGTCAAGATGGTTTCTAGTGTGGATAAGCTATTAACTAATAGCACCTACTATCAAGTTAATCCTTGCTATGGGCAAGCACTGAGCTAAGTGCTTCTCATGCATTGTCTCATTAAATACTAACAAAAGCTTTGGGAGGCAAGAACTATTTTTATCCTGATTATATAGATTAAGAAATCCAGACTTGGATACATTAGCTGGTTTTTCCCAAGGTTGCACAGTTAGAAGTAGCACAGCTTGGGAATGGACCCACGATCTTCCAGACTTGGAGAATACTTAATGTAAATACCGGAGGACATTTACCTCAGAAGCATTTTTGGTGCTTATATAGACACATAGGTATAATACGAAGTCCATACTAGTCAGCAACTAGTTTGGTGAATTCTCCCAGGTCGCATTCAGCCTGGCTAGCTCCTGTGTGCACTGCCTCCTCCTCTCCACATCCTGTCAGGTCACCATGTGATGGACTTCCCTCTCACACCTCCATTTCTCCTCTTTGAGTGACCAGCACTTCCCCGGCCCTCCTTACCTTTGTCTCCTCTGCCCAGAACAAGGCAGGCACACCTGCATTCATCAACAAGGCACACTCCCTGGAATATTCTTTGTAAGATTGGCAAACGTTACTAACTTAGTTCTTCGGATTGCCTTGCAGATTATGTTTGAGACATTCAATGTCCCAGCCATGTATGTGGCTATTCAGGCTGTGCTGTCCCTCTATGCCTCTGGACGTACAACTGGTAGGTGGCTGTGAGGAGTGGGGAACCTTGATTGAATACATTGCCAGTTTGGGATATGATGGTTATAAACATGTGGGTTGTGATGGACGGGGAGTTTGTTGGAATTCACAGTTCTGGTACCAGATAAAAGATCTCCTTTTCACTATAAAAATAAGCCCTTGACTTCATATTTCTAGCAGGACTTACTCTATTGTTGGGCTCTTTTAGCGCTTCCTTTTTATCATTTTCCCCAAGCCCTGCCCTACCTCTCCTGTCTATTAAATACCCTCTTTCTTCCCTTTCAAATAAGATGCTTAGAAATCCCTCCTTCCCCAAGACTTCCTTCTGCTGAACTAGCAAGTGACCACACTCCAATTGCAGAGGTGACTTTTTTCATGCCCAATTGTCTCCCAGGCATCGTGCTGGACTCTGGGGATGGTGTCACCCACAACGTGCCCATCTATGAGGGCTATGCCCTGCCCCATGCCATCATGCGTCTAGACCTGGCTGGCCGAGATCTCACCGACTACCTCATGAAGATCCTGACTGAGCGGGGCTATTCCTTCGTGACTACTGGTGAGACCTGCGAGAGATAAAGGAAAGCGGGTGCTGGAGCAGTGAGCTCCTCAGAGTAACTTACAGGACCATGGGGACTCTGGAAGGAGAAGACAGGGGTCTCTAGAATGGCAAGGCCTGACTCTAATGTAACACAGGACAAAACACAACCTTTCTTGCTGTGTGAAATTATAAAATGACTGTGTTATTGAGGAGAAAAGTTATAGCCATCTAATATTATGAGACAGCTAGAGCTGTGTTGTTTGATGTTTTTTAATCCCCTCTGTTCACAAATAGAAAAGAGTACTAGAGACCAAAGATAATGTGGTGTGTTGTTGACAATCATTGGGGACATCTAGATAGGGCTTGGGCCCAGCTCTCCATTCACTAGCTATGTAACCTTGGACAAGTTACCCAGCCTCACCAAACCATAGTCTCTTCATCTGTAAGATATGCATAATAATAGACCCTATCTCAAGTAATTATTGTGAGAATTAAATGAGAAAATACATGTGCAGTACCTGGCACAGAGTAAGTATTCAATAATTTCACCTATTATTAATACCATCCCAGCAGGCAGTGACAAATGTTATTTTGAAGCTGATGCCACGTAAGCTCCTTCCACAATGAGGCAGTGTCAACATTATTGGAGACATTGTTTGGTCCTCAGCAACCATGTTTCTAGCTGTCTTCTCCTCACTATTTTGGTATTGTCCAAATGTTTGGGTTTTTGGATATGCCCGAGGCTTCCTGTAGACTCCTTTTTGATCCCTGAAGATGTTAAATTCTCCCTTTAAGGTAGAGAGTTGAATTAATTCCATTCCTCTTCTACTCTCCACAAAGAATCCCAAGACACCCCCAAAATTTTCCAGGGGCTCAGAAGTAACTCATAGCTTAACACTTCAGAGTGTAGCAGCCTGGAAGGTATCTGCCTGCCCACTTCCTCCACATCTCCTTCAATATACATCCCTGGAGCCTTATGGAATAGGACTGGTCCTGAGCCAACCTGCCTCTTCCAAGAAGGTGATGAATGTGTCAAATGTTTGAGCTGGAATTTACCAGCACCAGGCAACAGGCTCTGAGGTTTTACAAAACTGTAGGATCCCCTGATGAGCTGATGCAAAGACTTCCTCAACAACTGAATCCAATATAACAATAAAACAATTATACCAGAGATTGAGTCATTACAAAAAGTTATTGTACAAAAGGAATTCCTGCTCTGTTCTTTTCTCTGGCTAGCTCATTTTAATAATGCCATGCGTTTTCCAGACACTATTCATTAAGGACCTACTATGTGTGAGGCACTTTGCTAGGGACAGATGTGGTTCCATAGTGAACCTACAATTTATTCACCACCATGGATTTTAGATGGCAGACTTCTACACTTCTTTGAAGGAACATGTCATGTGGGAGAGATTGAAGGAAGGGAGGTACAAACCCTAACATTTGCCATGATGTTTGCATCTCTTTGCAGCTGAGCGTGAGATTGTCCGGGACATCAAGGAGAAACTGTGCTATGTAGCTCTGGACTTTGAAAATGAGATGGCCACTGCCGCCTCATCCTCCTCCCTTGAGAAGAGCTATGAGCTGCCTGATGGGCAGGTGATCACCATCGGAAATGAGCGCTTCCGCTGTCCAGAGACTCTGTTCCAGCCATCTTTCATCGGTAGGCAACACATGTCCCTTCCCTGGGAAGGGAGAGCAGCCTATTCTCTTGCATCCAGCCAGCAGGATGCACCCTTGGTTGCCTGAGTCATTCTGCATGTCAGGCATTGGCAGAGGTTTCTAAACCAGGGCAAGGGAAAAGCTGTCTTGTTTTTAAGGTGGGAGCTCTTAAGGAGACCTGGAAAGAGGGGGTTTCTCTCTAGGAAAACACTAATTATATATATTATAGTCAAATCAAAAGCTTTCTTAGTGCATGGTGAAAGAATCAAATATTGTCTCCACTTAGGACATGGTGAAACCATTGGAATGGGGTGGGGAGGGCATGCTGGAGGTTTGGGAATGGTAGGAGAGAGTAAATGGAAGAGCACCTAACGTGCCTGCCACCTCATTAATGTTGACCTTGGGAGACAGGTTAGCATAGTTGCTTACAGAGGACAGGCTCTGGGAGGTGGGGAGTCTGGGTTTTAATCTTATTCCACCATGTTTTATTTTTGTGATTTGGGGAAACTGACTTAATGGGAATTATAATAGTACTTATGTTATAGGGTGACTCTGAGAATGACATGAGAAGTGTAGAGCACTTGGCCCAATGCCTGGCAAACAATAAGTATTAGATATTGTTAGTAATTAATAATAAGACATTATTATTATTACTGTTATTTCTATTATTGTTACATCACAGTTCTGCAAAAGATGAAGGGCCAACCAGAGTTCTCAAAAGACCCACATGAGAAATTTTAAAAAGTTCGGATGAAAAAAATGATCAGGATTGAAGAAAAATGAGCCTTTATCCAATTAAGATGAAACATTTTTCTGAAGGTTCAATACCATTTAGCTCTCAGTGGTACATACAAGGCAGTAGCCAAAGAAAGGATTAGGAGGGTTCTGACCAATGGTGGCGACATTGGCTCAGTTAGAACCTTTTACAGGGAGTCGGAAGGCTTTCACCATTATTTGAACCATGCACACTCATACGTGTATTAAAAAATGAATGGTATTTTATTGTAGCCCCATCCTGGAGATGCTGCAGCAGGGCTCCCTCATTAGGTAGAGGACTCTAGCATAGGTATTAATGGATTATCATGCCTGCCTAGCTTCAGTCCATAGTAAGGTCACCCATTCGCTCAAGTCTGGTCTTGCATGTCTAACCTGGGTTTTAACCCCACCCAAAGACCATGGCCTGGGTCTCTTTTCCAGGGATGGAATCTGCTGGCATCCATGAAACTACCTACAACAGCATCATGAAGTGTGATATTGACATCAGGAAGGACCTCTATGCTAACAATGTCCTCTCAGGGGGCACCACCATGTACCCCGGCATTGCTGACCGGATGCAGAAGGAGATCACGGCCCTAGCGCCCAGCACCATGAAGATCAAGGTATGGATCAGTGACAGGCCCCCGGCCATGCCACCCACGGTGCCAGCACCATCACAAGATATGAAGGACTCTTCAGAGGCCACCTCTTGGTCACATGTGCTCATGAGTTCTTGGGCTAGACAGTGGGTGAAAAACCCACAATGTGTTATAGTTTACATGTCAATCTAGTTCACAAGAGAAGCTGAATTATTTTGCACAAAATTCAATATATAATCAGTTTTATCCATTAGCTACTTTCAACAGCTGCAAAAAAGGTCAACAGAGCTCCCCACACATTCACATCTTTTTATTTTTGCCTTTTTTTAATATAGATTTTTTTTTATTAGAGAAGTTGTAGATTTAGAGAAAAATCATGCAGATAATAGAGTTCCCGTATATGCTCCACATCCTTTAAGTGTGTGTGTGTGTGTGTGTGTGTGTGTGTGTGTGTGTGTGTCTGTCCTCATTACAAATACAGTTCATCTCTCATCTGGAACATTTTAAAAATACAGATGAGCCGTACTTATTTCAGAAGCAATCTAAACACCATGGACTGAGTGGATTCAGTAGCTTATCCTCCTTTTCCACTACTAACCACGACCACATCTCAGTGGTCAAGAATTCGAATTTTATCTTTGTCTCTCTGACACACTTTTTGATATAGGTCCTCAAAAGCACACAATGACTCCAGATGACCCAGCTCAGTTCCTGAGACACCCAGTGCCCCTATCCTGTGGGAGTTTTGAGTCCAAGTGAAGAGACCTCACAGATGAAATGGGGATCATTTTTGGGGGGCAAACTGTACATGTGGCTGGGGACATCTCAGAACTGTACCGCTATCTGAAATCAGAAGGCCAGGCTGAGACCCGTTGACCCACAGGGAGCAGGGGAAGGGATGATTCCAGGGCAGCTCACACATGTAAGAACCAGCCACACAAGTTCTCTGTGATTCACACTCTCTTCTTTTTGTTTTTATTTATTATTAATTTTGGAAATGGTGTGCAGCTAGCATAACTACAGGGAGTGTGCTAGTTTGACACATGCACTCTCCCCAGTGCAGGATGTAGGGAATCCTGTCCTGAAAGACTGCAGGGTGAGATGAGAGGGACTGATTTGGGAAGGATCTGTTTCTTGGATGCTCCTCCAATCAGCTTTTGCTTTCTCTTCTCCCCACACTGGAGGAAGGGAGACGAAACCAGATGCCATAGTTACACTACCCAATCTAGGTTAAGGGTAGATTGCAGAGAGAGGCCATAGATAGAGCTGGGCCGTTCCTAGTTCTCCTAACTTGGCTTCTTACATAGAAATGAATGTGGAACTTTGGGTCACAGTGTGGTGAGGGAGTATAGAGAATGGTTAAAAACAGTAAGATGATAACATTAAGATGAAAGTATTAGAGACAACTGAAATTGGAGAGGGGTGTATGGGAACTTTCTGTTCTATCTTTGCAAAATTTCTATAAATCTAAAAATATCCCCAAATAAAAAGTTTATTCCTAAAAATAAAAACAAAACACCTAAGACAGACCTGGGTTTGAACATTGCATCTGACACTTACTGGTGCTTACAATTGGTATGACCTGGACAAGTGATTTAGACATCTCTCAGCCTCAATTTCCTCATCTGTATAATGGGAGCAATTTAATACTTACTTTTCCAGGTGGTTGTGAGAATTAAATGAGATAATACATGTAAAACGCTTAGCCCAGTGCCTGGCACATTGTAAGTGCTCAATAAATGCCAAAGATATTTATTAAAAATAAATGCTTGATCAGAGCTCGAGGGATAAAAAGAAATTAAACACCCTAACCACAGTTTCAGAAGCACCTTTTTTGTTGGCCCAAAGTGTCCATATGCATTTCTACCCCAAATTTCAAGTCTGGAGTAGAATCTCGAAGTGCCCAACTCTGGCTATTTCTTGAGATGCCACATTGGATGGGCCTTATGCTTGATTCACAGCTCTAGCTCCCAGCGCAGCAGTGAGTCTGTGCCTAAACCATTGACTCCTGTAAGAAACATCAGCATGCCCTTGTAAGTCAGGCTCATGCTGTAAGTCAGTGTGGCTCCCGGGAGACCTAGCCAGGGGGAACATTCATCCCAACAGGGACCTAAACCCCTCAGGGTATCTCAGTGGGAGTTCGGAGAGCAGCAGTTGACTTAAGCAGGTGGATGAGCCCTTGTCTAACAAGTGCTAACATGAAAGAAAATTTCTGAAATTTCCATTCATGCCAGCACTTAGACAAAGTGCCTGTTTCTACAGAAAGGGTGTGTCATGCTTAGTTCTGAGGTGGAGCTTGTGGAGATCAGAGACATGTCAGGACTCTTGAGTGGCAATCATGGCAGAATTTGGGGCCAATTTCCAGTTTACCCAATAGTAGAGAGACTGTGGTAGAGGTATTGCAGCTGATGTGGAAGAGATCTTGGTGAAGGAGGCCAGAAACAAAGTATGTGCTCATTGAAAAATCTCTAAATCAGTGGCCTCTTCGCTCCCCTCTGACATCTACCAAACAAACGCGTCGCTGCTTTACTTGGAATTGCTGTCGAGCCACGTAACTCAGACCATAGCAGAACCCTGCTCCTAGGGCACTAAATAACCCTCCTTTCTTTTCTTCACCAACAGATCATTGCCCCTCCGGAGCGCAAGTACTCTGTCTGGATCGGAGGCTCCATCCTGGCCTCCCTGTCCACCTTCCAGCAGATGTGGATCAGCAAACAGGAGTACGACGAAGCCGGGCCCTCCATTGTCCACCGCAAATGCTTCTAAAACACTTCCCTGCGTTCTGTATCTAGCACACAACTGTGAATGTTTTGTGGAATAACACCTTCAGTTCCTCTCCAAATCATTCCTAGCCAAAGCTCTGACTGGTTACCTATGTGTTTTTTAAATAAATCTGAAATATGCTATCGGTAACTTGTGGTGTGGGGCTCTGAACAACGCCCGGCCTACTGCTTATTTGTGTTAGGTTGAGCTCGCCTGTTATAAGGCGGCTCCCTCTAGTGGCCCAACCGGAAACGACACAAGGGGGATGATTTCCCAGGCACATTCCCACATTAACAAGGGCAGGCGCCTCCTAAGTGCAGTAAGCCGGAAAACTTAAGAACATGCTGGAGAATGAAAAAATAAATAAATATGGACTAAAGTGTATCAGCACCATAATATAGACTGACTTCACAATTGTCCAAATGATTATATTACTTGGCAAACTTAATAACCCCAGTACTGGTAGCCTGATTGGTTAAACCAAAAACATCCCATTATCTATCATCTATCTATCTATCATCTATCTATCTATCTATCTATCTATCTATCTATCTATCTATCTATCTATCTATCTATCTATCTATCTATCTATCTATCTATCTATCTATCTATACACACACACACACTAAAAGAAGGTATGACTTTTAAACCAGGGGGGAAACATGGTATTTTCAGAACACTGGGAAACACTGCCCTAGACTCTCACTATACACCCGGACCAGCTGTTTCCCATCTCCTGATCACTGTCTGTCTGAAAAGGATTTTATGAATATATATTAACATCAGTTGGGATGGGAGTGACAACAGTACTTTCCAAGGACATTATAATAAGCATTTTGTGCATATTATCTTATTTGTTTTTCAGAACTATGTGGGGGAAAACATTATCACTTTTATAGATGAGGAAACAAAATTTGCTCCAGAAATGCAATTAATTGGGGGAGCTGCCAACTTCAACTGTTCCTTTGCCCAATATACTTTCCCAGCCCTGAAGGGTGTTAGTCTCAAAGCCCTTTTCTGCCCAGACTATTAGCCATCCTCAACAACTCTCCAGCAGGGCACTGCTTGTCCTCCAGTGTGTAGACAACTGAGTGGAGCCAGAATCCACTGGATGTTCCAGGAGTAAGGGATCTCTGTCTATGGCAGCACCTTGCTGTGGAGACCCTGGAGTCCAAGATTCAGCTCCTGTGTGGGACAGAAAACCCAAGCTTCTGGTATTCTCTGGTCCTGTCAACGTGTGGATAGGTAACCAGGAGAAATACCACAAATAATAACAGTTGACTTGTATTGGGTGCCTGCCATGTGCCATTTACTAGACCAAGCTCTTTATATTATGGTCTCATTATATATTCACTACAGCCCTATGAATTTGGTGGTGTTACTGCCTTATTACAGATGGGGAAACTGAGGCTTCAAGTGGTTAAGGAATAGATCTGATGCCATTCTACTGACGGGGTGGAACTTGAAGTTGGATCCACACCCATACTCAGAGCGATTAGGCCAGCATTTCTCAAAGAAGAGACCACACAGACCAACCTCATCCGGGGCTCATTTTAAGTGGGCAGATTCCTGGACCACACCTAAAGCCTGCCAAGCTAGAATTTCTGGAGCTGAGGGCTGGGAACTTATGTTTTAAACAGATTTCCTGGTGATTCTTATGCACAAGAAAATTTGAGAGCCATTGTAGTATGGTATGATTGAAGGAAATTTTCCAGCTGCAAATTAATACTTTCCAGGTAAGGCTGCTCCACTCCTGAAGACTTAAATTTAAGGATTAGTGTACAGGTTCTTGAGAATGGATCACTTTCTTAATCTAGGCAAAAATCACCAACTATTTCCATCACAGTTTACTTGAAAGTCTGTTGTACTGTTGTACATTACATTAACCACCAGAGGGCATGCACTCTTTGATAAATAGGTGCTTGGGCTAGTTTCTCAAGAATTTGAAGCAGGCATGTCCAGAGGCAAACATCAGGAAATCCAGAAGCACCCACTGGATGTGCATTAATGAAATACTTCTTACTTGTGCACCACCCAGCTGCAGTGCCCAGGCAGACGCTGAACCTTCTTCTCATAGATCAATAATTCTTCTTCGTGATTCTCCACAGTGCCCGGTTATTTAAAGCGGCAGAATCTGTCGGTGAACTTCATGGGAATCTTCAGAGGAGATAAAACCACCAACAAATAGGCCTTGCTACCTCCTGAATTGTCTTCTTTCTCCTAGCAATAATAAATGAGACTAAAAGCTCAGGAGCCTCCTTCCTCTTCTGTGACTGTCAGCTTTCCCATGACAGGCTTAAGCAAGCAATTCCTGAAGGCCACGTGGGTTTCTAACAACACCAATCCACATTAAATAGCCTTGTGCTGTGGGTGGATGCATGGAAGGAGACATTATTTATTTTTAAAAAACAAATAATTCTCTATCGCCAGTGTGGCATCATTTGTGCAGCCAGGCTGAGCTCGAGTCTCCTTGGTAGAATATCCAACATAGAACAGCCTGAAGAAGGATTTCTGATTGTATGAAGGGAGGAGGCCGACCGGAAGCCATTGTGTGGCTAAGCCTAGTTTAAAAGATATGATTAAAAACAACTTGCAACGTGGTTCTTCCACAACGGAATATGAAAACTATTTGTGTACATTCTTAGCATCAAGTAAATGTTTATTCACAGGACAGCCAAGTCGATTCAAGTAATGGTTGAAGAGCGCTTGCTATGTGCTAAGACAGGGATAGGTATGCAATTTGTAAAGAGTTCTGCCTAGAAGGAGCTTACAGTCTAGTGAGGTAGACAAACAAGCAGATAAGGCACATTGTAAGCGTTACAAAAGGGAAATAAATGAGGTAAGGAATCTTGTCTCTACTGAGGACTCTAAACTGGGCCAGAGGCTCAGAGAAGGCCTCCCTGAGGAGGTCAGTGGGAGCTGAAAGAATGGGTAAGAGTTAATTAGGCAAAAAAAAAAAAAAAAAAAAAAAAAAAAAAAATGGGGTGAGTTTGCATTTGGGGAAGGGGATGAGAGCACACAGGGGACACGTACCAGGCAGAGACTTTGGAAGTGTGACTCTGACTTGACTACAATTTTCCAAGGTAAGATATATAACATTTTCTCTGTGAAATGTCTGCCTTGAAATCAGACACCAATTACAAGCAATTAATTCTGAGCTAGAAATTTGGTATCTCTGATTCATCTGCCATTCTTGAGCATTTCATCTCATCTTGCAGGTTAATTAAATTCTTCATCTCATTTTCAGAAATGTATCTGGGAAATGAAAACCCAAACACTATCACCACTCGTGCTAATTTGTTTGTGATGGCTTCAGCTATTCCAGAATGTTCTCCTCATAGGAATTTCATGACTGATGGGAATATAAATGTTTGGATTTGCCTGATTGGGTTTGAAACATATCCTATCCTTAAGGAAAACAGGCTCATACATAGCGCAGTTATTTACAGCTTTTCAGAGCAACCTAAAGCTCAAGTGTCTTTAAATTTCCTACCTTGGAGAGAAATATGTGATAATATAGGCAATTTGAATCAAAAGTTCTTTGATATTCTGCTTAGATCATGTCCTTCTATTTTTTTGCCTCCACATTTAGGTTTGTGTGTGTGTATATTTTGCCATGTTAACTATTTTCAAATGTACAATTCAGTGCCATTAATTACATTTACAATATTCTGCTACTATTAACACCATCCATTACCAAAATGTTTTCATCACTTAAAACAGAAACTCTGTACCCATGAAACAGCAGTTCCTTATTCCCACTCTCCCCACCCCCCAGGCTCTGGAAACCTGAATTTGCTTATTCTAGATATTTCATCTAAGTGGAATCATATAATAATTGTCTGTTAGTGTCAGGCATATTTCACTTAGCCTAACATTTTCAAGGTTTGTCCATGTTGTAGCTGTATCAGGATTTCATTCTTTTTTCCTTTTTTAATAGCTGAATACAATTCCATTGTACAG